>PVJA010001880.1:0-116561 GCA_004027025.1 Myocastor coypus
TTCCTTCCTTCCTTCCTTCCTTCCTTCCTTCCTTCTGTCCTTCTGTCCTTCCTTCCTTCCTCCTATGTTAGTGCAGGGTCTACAGGATCTCACTATACAGATCAGACTCATAGTGATCCTCCTGTTTTCAGCCTCCCAAGCACTGGGATTACAGGCATGCACCACTGTGCCCAGTCTTAGGCCAGTCTCAACCACCATCTCAATGTGCCCTGGGGTGGACTGGCCTGGCACACCTGGGATCAGGTCCCGGTGCCTGCCTAAGCAGGCGCTTTAGTTTGCTGAGCTATCTGGTAGGCTCTTTTTTCCTTTCTTGGATAAAGTTGTCTAAAGTTTTTTTTTTTTTATCAATTTATTTAATTTTTTAAAGGAGTAACTTTGATTCATTGATTCTTTGCATTTTTTAAATGTCAATTGCGTTAATTTCTGCCCTTTGTAATTTTCATATACAGGTGCATTTGATTTGTTCTTTCTCAAGCACTTTGAGGTTCAGCATTGTTTATTTGAGCTCATTCTGTTTTCATGATGTGGGAATTCACTGCAGCAGAAAACAGCAAAAGCAGAAGAGAGGCAAGCCTCTTTCTGTCCCTTATATTGCATGCCATCTGTCAGAATAAGGGCAGTGACAGTCCAAGAAGTGGATTGATCCATCAGTCATCCACCTTTAATCCCGGCATTGCAGTGTGAAGTAATCACACACTGTAGATTTAGCCACCTCGACAAAACAAAACAAAGCAACTATGAGTGCATCAGGCTTACAGGGAAGTCTAGACAAACCCCGCAAGTATGTAGTGATCTTTGTTGACTGTAGATCAGTCTTGGCTTGAAATTCATATTGTTTATCTATAGGATAGGTAGTCCTGCTTTTTTCCTGGGTTTCTGTGGTATGGAGTATTGTTTTCTATCATTTGACTTTCAGTCTGTGAATTTCTTTTTGAGCAAAATATGTTTTTTTGTATGCACCATATTGTTGAATCTTCTTCTTGATCCCTTCCAGTCTTTTTATTTAGATTGGTGATTTTAGACCATTTTCCTTGATGGTAATACTGATAGGTATTACCTTATCTTTCTTTTTTTGCCAGCTCCAGCCCACCCTGAGGGTAGAGCTGGCACTGTATGTGGTGCTAGGGATTGAACCATGGTCCCCTGTGCCTGTGTAAGCTTGCCTAAGCAGGCACGTTAGACTGCTGAGCTATCTCACCAGCTTTGGTTTATCTTTCTCATTATTTTCTTGTAAGTTTCCTGTGTTTCTCCGTTTAATTTTCTTCCTTGCCCGGTAGCTTGTTTCTATTGGTGTTCTTGTGTTTGTTGTCTTTATTTTCTCTTTTTCATATATCTTCCAGAATTTTTGAAAAGGTAGTTTGGTGGTCATAAATTTCTTGAGGTGTTTTTGTCCTGGATACCTTATTTCTCCATTGAGTTTGAAAGATAGTTTTGTGAAGTACATTGGTGTGGGTTGGAGGTTGTTTTCTTTTAGGGCTTGAAATACCTCACTCAAGCTCTCCTTGGTTTGAGAGCTCCTGTTGAGAAGTCTGTTGTGATTGTGATGGCCAAATAGGTAATTTGTATCTTTTCTCTCGTAGTGTTTATTTGTTTGAGATGAGTCTAGCTATGCTGTTGAAGCTGGCCTTGGACTCACTTATATTAGCTCAAGCTGGGCTCAACTCTGCTGTTCTGCCTTAACCTCCCGAGTGACAAGATTAAGGGTTTCTGCCACCATGCCCAGCTTATGATAAACTTTTTTTAACATGCTGTTCTTGTCCTGAATTTCTGGGATCTTGACCATTATATGCTTTGTTGTAGATTTATTTTGCATATAACTATTTGGTATTCTGTGTGTTTTACTCACTGATTTGTATGTCAGATTCTTTATTCATGTTTGATAAGTTCTGCCATTTTTTTGAGGAGTTTTTTTGTGACATTTGTGCTGTCTCCACCTTTGTCACTGGCTCCAATTGTTCTGTGCAGAATCCGGCAGCTGTTGGATTGATTTTTCATATCGTGCTATTTTTAAATTGTCTTTCTTATCATGGTCACAATTCTGTCTTCTAGATTTGATATTCTGTCTTGCCTTCATTGAGTGTATTATATCTACTTTCCTTCTAATTTTAAAGAGAAAACATAAAGCAAAATTTCAAAACAATATAATAAATGGTAACAATGGTTAATATAATGCATATTATTATCTTGAAATTAGAGTTCAAGATATCAGCATTTAGTTGTCCAAAAACCGTTAGCACAAATCATTCTTTTAAATGAGAAATATGTACCGTGACTATATTAGCTACCATATATGTATGTTAATATATATATTTTTTTCCTTTTTCTCCATTGTCCTATCCCAGTTTATCTTTCCTTTTGAAGCTTATTTCCTTTTTATAATACCTGTTGTACATTTTTTTTATTCTGTCAGTTTCTTATACAAGGAAGACCATATGATGTTTATACAGGTGCATTGGGTTTATTTCACTTATGAGTATAGTCTCAAGTTGCATCCATTTATCATAGCTCTTTCACTTATTCTTCCTTATGGAAGAGTGGTACTACATTGTATGAAAAACAACACACATCTTTTTTTTATCCATTCCTTGGTTGATGGGCATTTGGGTTGTTTCCAAGATCTAGCTGTTGAAAATTGTGCTTCTATAAACATGGATGCACACATGTTGCTATAGTATTATTTTTTTTTTTAATTCTGGGAAGACACCTAAAAGGGGAATCGAGTTAAAAGGGATATCTAATCCTAGTTTTTTGAGCAATCTCCACACTGACTTACACAGTTCTTCCAACAGTCTGTACTCCCACCAATAATGGAAAAGGGTTCCTTTTTCGACGCTTAGCCTCTTCAGCATTTGTTATTGGTTTATTTCTTATTTCTTGATAACAGCCTTTCTTTCTGGGGTGAGATGGCATCTCAGTGTCATTTTAATTTAATCTCTTGAATCACCAGTGTTGTTGAACATTTATTTTCCATATATTTATTTGTGGTTTGTATTTCTTCTTTAGAGAAGTATATATTCATCTCAGATGCCCATTTTTGAATTGGATCTTTAATTAGGGAGGTCTGATTTTCTTAAGTTGTTTATGTATTTTCCATAGTAATCCTTTGTATAAGGAACAACTGGCACACATTTTTCTACATTGTGGGT
The DNA here is from genome assembly GCA_004027025.1 of Myocastor coypus. Lineage (NCBI taxonomy): Eukaryota > Metazoa > Chordata > Mammalia > Rodentia > Myocastoridae > Myocastor > Myocastor coypus. Next base: position 3,147 of record PVJA010001880.1, read on the forward strand.
TGTTTCTTCATTCTTGGTGGGATCCCAGTGGCTGATCTTTGTGATACTTCCTGTGCAACCAGGTTTTTATTTGTAAAGTCTGCCTACATGAGTGTCTTCAAGAATTTTACCTATTCTATCTTCCAGCAGATTCAGTGTTTCTGTTTTAATATTTAGGTCTTTGATCCATTTTGACTTTAGCTTAGTGCATGGTAGTGATACAGGTCTAGTTTTAATCTTCAGGATGTGCAGAGCCATGCAGAATTTTTCCAGTACCATTTATTAAAGAGGCTATCTTTCCTCAAGGAAATCTGTTTGGCATCTTTATGTTCTTACACTAATTCATTGAATTTATTAGTATTCAGTATTAGCATTTATTAGTATTCAGGAAGGCTATTGATTTTTGAGTGTTGACTTTGTGTTCAGCTATGCTACTTAATTTGGTTATTAAATCTAGAAGTATTTTTGTGGATTTTTTAGTGCCTTCTTTGTAGGGTATCATGTCATCTGCAAATGCCAATTTAACTTCTTGCTTTCCTTTAATTACCTACCCTTGTATAATTGCTCTGGCTAATGTTTCCAGAGCTATTGAATAAGAGTGTTAACAGTGGACGTCCATGTCTTATTTCTGAGAATGAAAGCTTTCAGTTTTCAATCATCTAGTATGAATGGGTATTGGACTTGTTAACTGCTTTTCTTTATCTATTGAGATGATTGTATGGATTTGATTGTCTCTTAATATATTGTACTGCATATATTAATGTATGTATGTTGAACCATCCATATATCCCTGGATGAATGCTACTTGGTTACGATATGTAATCTTCTTGGTGATTTACTACATTCTGTTTGCCAGAATCTTGTTGAGGATATTTACATCTATGTTAGTGAGATTGGCTTGTAGTTCTCTTTCTAGGTTGGATCTTTGATTTTGGTATCAGGCTAGTGTTTCCAGGAATGAATTTGGAAGTATGCTTCCCTTTTAGGTTCATTAAAGAGTTTGAAAAATAGCAGTTCTCTAAAATTTTTGTCAAATTCAGTAGTGGATTTATCAGGCCCTGGGCTTTTCTTTGTTGGTAGACTTTTAATTACATTATCCGTTTCTCAACTAATACTGGTTTATTTAGAATTTATATATTTTCTTGATTCAGTTTTGGTAATTAATAGGCATCTAGGAATCTGTCCATTTCTTCTGCATTGTTCCATCTTATACAATTTTTCAAAGTAGATATAGATTATCTGGTGGATCTGTTGTGATTTCTCCCATTTCATTCCTAATTGCATAGATTTCAGTCTTTTTTTTTCCTTTCCTTTTTTTCATCATGCTAAGGGTTTCTTTCATTTTTTTTAATCTTTCAGAAAAACAACTCTTACCTTTACTGTTTATATTATTTTCTTCATTTCCATTACATTAATTTCTGCTACGATCTTAATAATTCTGTTTCCTCCTTTGTGCTATCTTTGGACTTGACTTGGTTTTCTTTTGTTAAACGGTTGTAAAGCTAACTTAAGTTGTTTATCTGAGCTTACCCTATTTTCCTTATATGGAAATTTCCCTTACAGGCCTGCTTTCATTGTGTTCCATCAGTTCTGATGTGGGACAGAACTGTATCACAGCTGTATCTTGTGTCAGAATTATTATTTAATTCATATAAAAATTTATGTTTTCTTTATTCACAAGTTGGCATGGATTCCATCTGTAGTTTTTCTGAATCAGCTCACAAGATGATCTAATTTCATTTGTGTTTACACTTAGTTGACTTTCAAAATAAAATAAATTAAAATTTATTTATTTATTTATTTATTTAGTCTTTTTGAGACAGGGTCTTGCTATGCAGTTCAGGCTGGCCTTGAGCTCACTGTTGTAGCCCAGGCTGGTCTCGAACTCGCACCAATCCTCCTGCCTCAGCCTCCCGAGTGCTGGGATTATAGGCGTGAGCCACCATGCCCGGCAAAATAAATTAAAATTTAATTGCAAGAAAAAGAATGGTGTTATTAGCATGAGGCTTACAGGAAGAATAAGGTACTCTATAGTGATATTCTAATGTAAGTGATTATGAATGCTCATTGGTAGGTTTATTGAGTATCCATACATGAACCAAAAATTGAGTACTGCTAAACATTAGAGATAAAATGTCAGCTATTAATTACCACAAAGAAAAAGCCAGGTGAGAATACCAAATATTTAGCTGGAAAAATCTTGACTTAAATTTTCAGCCCCAAACTTTCAATTCCATCTTTTTTTCCCCCAGCTTCCAAAGAATAGTGCTCGGGGCCAGCCAGATAGCTCAGCAGACTAAAGTGTCAGCTTAGGCAGAGTGCATGGGCCAGGGTTCAATTCCTGGCATGCAATGCTGGCCCCACCCTAAGAGCACGCTGGGAAGGTGATCAAGACTGGGCATGGTGGCATGCACCTGTAATCCCAGCATTTGGGAGGCTGCAAACAGAATCACTATGAGTCCTATCTGTGTAGTGAGACCCTGTACACCCTATAGACCCTGTCCTAAATACATTAAAAAAATAATAATAATACTTGGCTAGATGTAATGGTACCTGTCTATAATCGTAACACAGAGGAGACTGAGTCAGGATGATCGCTGCAAGTTTGAGGCCAGCCTGGGGCACTTAGCAAGACCCAATCTCAAAAAAAAAAAAAAAAAAAAAAAAAAGTATGGGTGTTCTTTGTGGTCCTGTATCCTTTCGTATGTGTTTATGTGTACCTTTTGACATGAACATGTGTGGAGTGTGGTTTTTACATCTATGCTAGTAAGTTTTGTACAGTTCATTTCCATTTTCATATATGAAATGTTTTAATTCATGAAAGCCAAGAACATTAATTAAAATTAGAATACAGAAAGTCTACCTAAATATTAAACCTGTGATTAATGCCACATTTAAGCATATCATCGAAGATTCCTGGGGAATGAGGCTCATGGAGCTTCAGTATTTTCTCTTGACCTATTTGCCCTCCTTGGCCTGCTCAGGGAAGGAATGTACTCTCAGTAAGCTCTGTCCACGTCCTAAAATTGCTGGCTGGGGCTTCTAGGCATTGATTGCAATGTACTGGCAGGTTTGAGTAAAAGTGAATGATGATACTTCTGTGCTTGGCAGAAATGTCACACAGAGTAGCAAGGGCTGTGCCCCAGAGCCCCAGAAGTCACTGCTCTAGTTCCTACCTTCTTAAAGCTCCTAGTGTACAACTAATAATCTAAGATTTTATTCTCAGGGTTACAAAGAGAAGGACAAAGCTAGCTTTCTTCTATATTTATAATGTCTTTGTGCAAAAATTACTTTCTTTTCTCTCGAAAAATTAAAGACAATGTAAGCCAAAAAAGATACCAAATGTGTACAACCTTAGTAAATATTCAGTACTTATTAATACATGACAGAGACAAATTGCCTCGAGAGCAGGGGTTTCTTTTTTTTCTTTTTCTCTCTAGAATTATTGGGTAATACTTGCAGTCTCCAAGAAAAAAGGCAACATCTGTATTAAAAATATGTAATAATCAACATTACTTTGCCTTTTTATTAGGCAAACCATTAATTTATAGATTTAACCATGGACAGTTCCTGTTAACTATTTTGCTGGTATTTAATACTAAGTGTTTACAGTGAGAGAAGTCTATAGCAAATGTGTAAAAACCAGTTTTTACATTCTTACGTGCCTTAGAAATTGGCAAGTATTCGTGTTTCTCATCCATTTTCAGTCCTGTAAAATAGCATAACATTGTTTCATGTTTTTAAAAAGTACTAGCAGGGCTAGTCTCATAATTACTGTTTCCCAGACTGGTGGGCAGATGACATGATCCATTGTGTTTTCTCAAATTTATTTTCTTGAAGTACTTAGGGATTTTCTTTATTTTATCTCACTGTCAGGAGAGTGAGTCAGAGGATTGGTAAATTAATTAGCAATAGATTTCTAGGGGAAACTGAAAAGCAACTACCAGCTGCTAGGCAGTGGTGGTTGGTTTTTTCTGTCAACTTTAACAAATAAATTCCAGCTCAAGGTGTCAAAGCCAAAAGTTAATTAAGTACAGAGAGAAAATGGCTACTGTGAATTAACTAGTCATTATTTTTAAATTTTATGAAATAATTTTCCCTCAGATGAGTATTTTAAAAATAATCATTGTATAAATCTGCTATATTTTAATAAAGGAAATATAACAGTAGATTATTTGAGTTGTCAAAAACGTTTCAAAGAGGGTAGCTATCTAACAGAACTTTTTATAATAGAATATAAGCTCTTTAATAAAACACAATTGAAAACTAAGAAGCTTAACTAGTAATGATTTTTTGCTTTTGATTAAAGCAAAAGCCCAAATGAATGAACAATTTTAAAGGAAGTTTAGTATGTTGAAGGTTCCCTAACTATGATGTGTATACTAACATTTCAAATGCACATTAAAGACAAAATTACGTGGGTACTTTATATTTTAAAGTCTTAAAAATACTTTTTTTCCTCCTCTACCTTTTGATCGTGGACTTCCCTGTGTGAATGCTTTTAGAGTGCCATCTAGTGTCAGTTTTGGAATCATGATTTATGGATTAGAATGTGGGAAGTACTGGATCCAGGAAATGTTTGACCCATAAAAACACCATAATAATTGATGAAAACCTTAAGGGAATAATTTGACCTGAAGATTGTGTGCATACATCTTTAAAATAAGCAGTGTGTGTACTCCCTCCTGCATTCATTTAACAAATGGTTCTTTGTTCTATAGAGATAGCACAGGCCCTGTTTCAAGCATTGGCAATGAACCAAAAAGAAATCCACTCTGATGGAATAGTCTGATGGGGAGACACATAATAAAATAAATGGCATGTTACAATATTTGTAAGTGCTGTGGAAAAAATAAAGACTAGAAGGCAATGGAAAGATTTTCTTTTTTTAGGGAGGGTGGAGTTGGGGTTGGCAGTAAAGAAGAGTATTTAGGTACAGTCACTGTAAGGCCTTGCCATTGTGTGAAGAAGCAACAGGCTGAGGTGTGTTCCAGGTGGGGGGGCCAGAAGTGGTGCTGTACTAGCGTTTCAGGCAATTAAGGAAGTCTCCTTTTTGTGTCAGAAGATGAGTAATAAACAGTAGAATTCATGAGAGGATCTCAAAGACACAAAAGGAGTGTTAGGTCAGGGAGATCTTTACAGACCAAAGTTGAAGTTCTGCTTTTTTAAGAATAAGGTGGGCGCTCTTAACTGGAGTGGAATTTCTTCATTTTTAGTAGAATCACACTGACTGCTATGTTGAAAGAGACTAAATGAGGAAGAAAGGTGGCAGGCAGAGTTAGGTAAGTGCTCATTACAGTTGAGTGCTGGTGGCTTGGATCACAGAGGACACAATGGAAATGCTATGAAATTGCTGGGTTCTGAATGTATACTAAAGACAGAATCAAGCATGCTATTCATGAGCTGACTCTGGGGATGAGGAAATAAGTGATGAGGAATGCAGTCTAAGAAAACAGCAAGACGTGCTCATTTTGAAGTCATTGAGTATAAAGCCACTCCTAAAACTACTTAACTGTACCAGGTGTAGGAGATTTTTCTTTTGGAAGCCATCTCAGTCTTGATGACAAATTCTTGTAACAGCATTATTAATCACAAATTCTTACTGATTTCTAGAATAGGCTGGTGCACTCATCTTTTAAATGTTTCTAAATGTTTTTGATACAGGGTCTCACTACAGTTTGTACTTGTAGTGTTCTTCCTGCCTCAGCCTCCCCAGAACTGGAATTATAGGCGTGTCCCACCATGCTCAGTTCCAGGGCCAGCACAGCACATGAGTACCAGGGGTTGCCTTTGCACTTGCTAGGCAGATGCTTGTCACTGAGCTATCTCCCCAAGCTCAACACTCATCTTTTTCACAAAATTATTGTATTCTAAGGTCTGTAACCATGCTATTTTATACTCTAGGTGGCTCAATGAAAGAAGAAAATGAAAGGCATTAAGAAAAGTCTAACAGAAGAATATCTATACCTGGACTTTTCTCATCAAGCAGAAGGATGCATTCTTCCTCTTCATACATCTGTAACTTTATTTTTATTATCATACTGTGACTGTAGAATCTTTAAAGTTTGCTTGGTCCTCGCCGAAGAAGGTACAGATAGTTTACCATTAAGAGATGTGCTGTCCCAGGACATTGAAATCCAGCTTGTTCCAAGGCAAGAGCTCCCACCAATAGTCCAGAACTGCTGTTTACCTGCAGTAGTGGAAAAACCAGATAATTTTTGTAGAGCAGGACTTGCTGTTGTACTGAGACACATAATCCAGAAATCATATGAAACAGACCCCTCTAAGAAGGAAATTTTGGAGCTTCTGGGCTTTAAAAAGACTTGTCTGAAAGCCTGTGCTGAAGTAAGTATGAAGTGTCTTTCTTGACTATTATTTAAAGCTACAAAGTAATAGCAATTACCTTGAACAATTATTTTAACTTCAGGCCTGTGAGATAGCTCAGTGGAAGAAGTGCCTGCTTAGGCAAGCACAGGGACTGCTGTTCAGTTCCCAGCACCACATGTCACGCTAGCCCCACCCTTTGGTGCACTGAGCCAGTCACCAAAACTGGATGTGGTCGTGCATGCCTGTAATGCCAACACTGGGGAGGCTGAAAACAGGAGGATCACTATGAGTCTGAGCTGTGTAGTGAGACCCTGTACCAAATACATAAAAATTTTTTTAACTTCCTGTTGAGAATAAAATATCATTTATTTTTAAAAGTGCAGTGAGTCTTTCTTTCTTTCTTTCTTTCTTTCTTTCTTTCTTTCTTTCTTTCTTTCTTTCTTTTCTTTGTGTGGTGGTAGAAATAATTTTAAAGGATTAAGGAAATAATGATTAATTCAGCAAGGGATACATAAGGAGAAAACTTTCATTGCCTCCTGTTTTATAAAGCACCATAACATATTTCTCAACATAAAATATAGTAATCTAGCCCACAGATGATTTAGTTCAAGCCTCAAATTCTCCAAACCAGTCTTGGTTCCCACTAAGACCATTCTTTTTCATCAGGCCACCTGAGGTCCAAAATCCTTCCTACTTGTTTTGTCTTGCAGGTCAGCCAGTGGACCAGGCTGTGTGAGCTTACCATCCCTTTGGCTATTGAGAATTTCCTGAGAGAGAGTTCGGAGCAGCCCACAGCCATCCCTGTGGAAGTCCTGCAGCTGGAGAAGAAGCTGAGCGAGCCTGTGAGAGTGCACAATGACGACAAACTCCGCAGGCAGAAGCTGAAGCAGCAGAAGGCGGCCAGCGCTGGGCCTGCCCTGGCAAAGGGCCAAGGGAAGAGCCAATGCCCTCCTCAGGAAGCCTCAGAAGAGGTGGACTCTACATCCCAGAGTCTGGAGCTAAAAGTGGCTTTCTCGAAACTCGCAGTGCAGGAAGGGCCAGCTGCCAGTGGCAGGGAGCCCTCCCACATCCGGAAAGCCAAAGCCTCTGACCTCCCTCCCCTGGAGCATGTGTTTGCAGAAGGGCTTTTCTTCACCTTAGCGGACATTGTGCTCCTGCCCTGTATCCACCACTTTCTGGTAAGGTGTTACTTAGAGTGTGTGCACTATTCTGTATTTGTGTTTGGATGAGTGAAATTACTTAGGTTTGAAGTCCAATTATACTTCTTAATTTTATGTTTCTGGGAAAATTATTATGTGTCTCCATTTTTTTTTTTTTTTCTGCAAAGTGGAGATTATGCTTGTCTTTTGCTCTAGTTTGTATCTGGACTATTCCCCAGTGACTCTTATACTGAAGGCTTGGGCCTCAGCCTGGTTGCAATGAGAAGGTAAAGGAACTTCCAGAGGCTGGGCCCAGTGGAAAGAAGTTAGGCCATGGGGTCCTGCCCTTGAAGGGGCCTGTTTTGCTGCTGTGTCTCCTTCAGGTGAGCAGATAGCCTCCACCACGTGCTCCTGTCATGTGCTACATGTGACCACAGGCCTGAACGGGGCAGGGTGACCATGGGCTGAAACCTTGAAACTGTGAACCGAAGTAAACTATTTCCCATATTGCACTGATTTTCTTGTATTTTGTTATAGTGGTGGAAAGCTGACTCTAATATGATCCATGTAAGGAACAAACATAGTGTGACTTTTAATTTGAATGACTAAAATGTTAGCAATTTTTGTAGTTATATTAATTACTTTTGAAATTTACCTTTTAGTATGAGAGGGCCCAGAATCCAAGAAACAAAGTCCTAAAAACTAAAAAGAGAAAAAAAAAAATTGTCAGCTATGTTTCATAGTGACCTAAAATAAGAATTCCATTATGGTAGATATTGATCAGCTAAGTTCCATCTTCATCCCATGTGTGCCTCAGTTCTGTTTGATTAAAAGCTGTTCTCTGCTGTGAAAAAATATAGGAGAAAAGTTTTCCTATTTAGGAGAGCTTTCTATCTATATTTATGTCTTTATATATGTTTTATCTTGTGTGGAGAAAAAAAGAATAGAAAGTAACACCAGTGTATGTGGGGGAAGCCAGCTTGCTACAGCTTTCAGCTGCTTTCTAAGAGCTGCGTTTTTCTTCCCCTGAAGCACTTCACCCTCTCCTCTGCCAAGGAATCATGCCAGATTTCATTCTCTTTGAGGACTACTGTGACTTCAGGCATCTCTACTGATAGAAGAGAAGAAACTTATGATGCAGATCTATACGTTAGGAGGCCACTACTTCATTAGGAACTTAGGCAATGTGGATCAGCTGCCATTTCATAAGAAACCTTCTGTTTTCTTCAAAACTGAAAAATTGGCAAAGCAATTTTAGAATTAAACAATAGGAATAGAGAGGGAGATTCAGGAACTGTGTAGTGTTGATTGGTATCTTATCTGTCTGATGGCTTATGTGTTCGGTGTCTGCAGACCCATGAGCAGAGAATACATGCACTTTTTGGTAGTCAGGTGATTTGTAGGTTCTGCTGTCCCTGGCTCTTGTGCTCCATTGCCAACTTCAGCTGCAGGTGCAGACATTTGGTGCACTGCAAAGTGCTTGGTATTCATAACTTCTCTGAATAACTTTGTTTTTAACTTTATAAGAATTGAATCAAAGTGGCATGCTCACTCAATCTTTGGATAATCTTATTGAAAACTTGTGTATCTCATGTGATGTGTACATATTAGGAGTACAAGGGTGAGCAACATAGATAAGGTCCTAGTACTCCTGGAGTTAATATTTCTAGTAGTGAAAGAAAGAAACCAGTAAACAAATAAATAATATTTACATAAAATAGGGGAAATACTTAGCCTTTTCTATGCTTTTTGGTATTTTATATGTAAATTAATTCCTAGAATATTTTCCTTTGTATTTTTTCTGGATCCCCACATTTTGTTTCAGGAATTTTTATTTCTTTGCCAAAGCTTTGATGTTGTTTCTCTTTCCCTCCTTTAGTCATTCTGGGTAACTCAGCCATCATTTCAGTTCATATGGTGACTCTGTTGCCAAGCCTTTGTGCCAGTCTAAATGGTCAGACTTAGGACCAAACAAGGTTTGGATCAGAAGCCCAGAATAGAGCCCAGAATCAGAGTGGGTGGCTAGCTGAAGGAATGAGGTCCTAGACATGAAGGAGCAGAACCATTTTGCTAAGCTAAGGGTTGGGTTTTCAGAGATTGAAATGAGGATTAAGGAAAATACCCAGTTCTGCTAAGTGCAATGAGACCAAAGATGCAAAACAGTATCAGACTGAGTGGCTGAGGTACTACAGATAAACCTGTTCTAAGCTTTTCAGTGGGTGCTAGTTTTCAAAGCTAATCTCTCATGGCTCAGAACTCCACACCAGTGCCCTTGAACACCATCTCCCACGCGATGTTTCAGGAATAGTAATAAATAAATTAAAAAGCAATAAATTTCAAACACTTCTGTTGCCTTCCCCTTCATTGATTTGCTGGAATCATCTCACAGGCCTTTTGTATCAAGCATATAGAAGAAGTGACAATGAGTAGTTTCACTAGGGCCAAATGCTTAGTCTCTAGTAGCAGGAAATTGTACAGGCATTCTTTTGTTACTGCTACTGAAACAGGCACACTTTGGTAGAAGTAATTAAAAAATTTTGTTCCAAGGGAGATACCATTTTTATGAAATCCTTTGGTAATTTGAGCACTGACGGTTTGGTATGTTTTAACTTCTAATACTTGATATGAAGTTATCTTTAGTAATTAGAGCAAAAACATTCCTATTTTAAACATTGATTTCTGAACAGAAATGCATTTGTATATACAGTACCTCTTTCAGTGTCTTCAGTGATACACAATTGTGAACGAAAAGGGGGTCTGTTGGCTGGCATATTTTTAAATGAAGAATGCTTCTTATTTCATGGTAAATGTATGCCTCTTTGTATACATGATATCCTTACGTATTTTCACTTTTAGTCTTTCTAATCTGTGAGTGAAAAATACAGAACAGTTAATTATTTCTCCATTCAACACATTGGTTAATATCACTGTTGGGTTTCACTGTTCACCTAAGCTCTTGTGAGTTATGGCATGTTTGCATGAGATTAGCCTTGACTGAGGAGATACCAAAGCTTTGTGTAATAAATGACCAGAAGAGAGGCAAAGGAGATATTTTGCACAGATATGATATCTTTCCTTGTCTTTTTATTCAGACACACCTTTTTGCCCCATATTGCAGTTAACTACAAAGCCAATAGGTTTTCCTCTTATGCTTTGCTAGAAATAACTTTTAAACTACTGCTTTAAGAATCTCTATTTTCTTGTCTAAACAGTGCTAATATTTGTAATGGTTTTGATCTTACATCTTTTTTTGTTGTTTATTGGTAATTATTGTTTATGAACATAGTTTCATTTGACAGTTTTCATTAACTGTTTCTTTAAAGACATTTTTAGTTAAATGAAGGGGGTTCAGTAACTCCTGAGCTATCTGGATGATAGCAGAGTGGCCTATTTGGTTGGTCCAATTGAGTGATCTTTTGTACCAAGTAAAACTCTTCCCTCCCAGTTTCTGTCCCACGCCTGCCCCCTTGCAGTGCTGGCTCTGCCCCTGAGGGGAGCACTGAGCCAGCAGTTGAGATTGGGCAAGGTGGTGCATGCCTGTAATCCGGTGCTTGGGAGGCTGAAAACAGAAGGATCATTACAAGTTTGATCTGTGTAGTGAGATGCTGTAGATTGTGTACTAAATACATAAAAGAACTCTTCATTTTTCTTTTGTTTCATGCCTTTTTCTTTTTTTTTTTTTTACTGCACATAATGGGTATTCTGATAATTTCTCGTTCTTTTACTTTTAAGTCTACTGTGGAAAACAAGGAGTATAAATCAGTGTAGAGTGTTAGCCTAGCTTGTTGTAAGCCCCAGCACCACAAACATGAATGAATGCCTATGGTATTCATTTCATAACGTCCAAATCAGCCATCAACAAGAATGTGAAAGACATTAATTTAGAAGTTTGTCTGAATATATAAACTCTAGATCATTTGATCATTCTCTCAAGTATTATTTGCAAGGCCATGTTTAAGTATTCAGAGCATTCAGAGAAAGTAGTTACTAGGTGACCTCTGTCCTTATAATCAGCTATTTCTGTTTAATCTTAAAGTCCAGTAAAAACACACATGCACACACACACACGCATGCACGCACACATGCACACACACAGGGAGTTTGTTGAGAATTTTCTATCCTTTATAGTTCATGCTGTAGTGCCAGTTTCTAGATATATTTGTTGATATTTTCTGTGGCTTAACCTTTTTACTCATCTGTTTCTTCCTAATCATAAATCTTAATCTGTTCGTGACATTAAGATGGTTTCTATGGAAACAAATTCAGCACTTCTCAGAGAACCAAGGACACTAATTTTGAAAGAAACTGGTAATAGTGCTAGGGGAAAGCATCTAACAAAAAGAAAATGAAAAGATGTGATTTTTCATGAATAATGGCTTCAAATTTTTTGAATATAATAAATGAAAGCCTGGTTTAGGGGTTGCTTTATGAGATGCACCTCTGGTAGTACTGTGGTTATCCTTGTTGTCAATAAAGGGTTTGTTCCAGGCTAAGCAGGTGCCTGAAAGCTCAGGCAGGACCGACCCCTGTCCACATGGCATTTGATGTGTACACTTACCCAATTTCATGCCTTTCCGTCTCAATAAGTACTAGTGCCTTCTTGCTATGTCTGAACAAAAAGGCAAGCTAGCAAAACTAGCATAGATGTTCTTTTCCCTCCCAATTTCACAGAATTTATTCTGACCTTAGATCCCAGCAGCCTCAGTGTACCTGTTTTTATTCTAATTAGATCTGTAGCTTTCACTTTTTACTTGAAGTAAGCCTCCACGGCCTGTCTGTTGGCATGCCAAATTGCATCACCACCACTCTTGCTTGTGTGTAGAGATGTCCTCGAGTTAGATGAGGGTCACTTTGACCTGAAGCCCTGGGACACCAGGTAACCAGACAGCTACTAAATATGTGAGAAGCTAGTGGCACATGTAGCCTGAATATGATGGACGAGGTAGTTGGAGTAAAATGATGAGATTATGTCTCAGTACTCAACAGTTCATAGTTTAGCACTTATGAGCTGTTTGTAAAAATTGCCGGTTAGAACTTCTGGATCATAGTTGACTGGGTAACTAAAACCTTGGAAAACAAAGTCACACATTGGTGGAAAGAGGCTACTGTAGCTACTTTTTAAGTTCTAAATAGTTATAATTTTAATTTTTCTAAAAAATAAAATATATATCATTTTACTTTTTGTTATTTTATATTAGTGTCATAGTCTCATTTTGGCAGTATCATTTTAATCGATTTTGATGATTCTGAATGGTGTTTCTTTTATTATTGTAAGGTAATATTGTATAGATTTTACACAGAACATTGTTCATAAGTTCAGAGAAAAAAATTACACAAATGGGAATTCAGATCATTATTAAGATTGGAGGCTGGGGAGATAGCTCAGCAGCTTAAGTGCCTGCCTGACAAACCAAGGTTCTAAGTTTGATGCCTGGTATCCTAAAAATACAAACAAACAAATAAACAAGTACCATCTCCACATTTCCCCAGTGAACTGAAAAATATTCATTGAGACTTTTCAAAATACATCAAGATTAAAGGTGGTAGACCTCAGAATATGATAATTTTTAAAAGGAAATCACTTTAGCTTGGTAAATTCTTCATGAACAAGTTTGGCTAATTTCATATTAAATATATATTAAATACTTTTTGATATAATATTGTTTAGTTCACTATATTCTGCATGTTGAGAAACCAATCAAATATAATGGGGCCTGGGGAAAATGGCATGTGTTCTTGGTCTTGAATTACAGATTTGAGGAGGGTTGGTTAAAGACTAATGCTTGAAAACAGTTGAGAAGCATCCCCCTAGCTGGGTGTGCCAGTCAGGCCTATGGTGATGCAGCACTCTGGTAGACTGTTGGAAGTCTGCACCCAGCCCAGGTAACTTGGTGACTTTGTGAGACTTGTTCACTGTCTTAGTCACTTTCCCCTTGTTGGTAAGATAAAATACCGTTGCCCAAAGTTAGAAGAGGAAAGGCTCTTTAGCTCACAGTTTGTACCAGTTTCGGTCCATAATAAGCTGAGTCCAAGGCAGAGTGGCTTCACAGAGAGGCATTGTGGCAGCAGAAGATAGCAAAAACAAGCAAGCATGGGGGCCTCATAGCATCTTTCCACCCTTTATACTTTGTCCATATTGCTAGGATTAGCATGGTACCAGACCAGTCAGTGGACTAGTTTGTAACACACACCCTTAATCCCAGCATCACACACTCTTAAGGTTTAGTTAGCTACTTCTCAAAAGCCCTATGACTGGATGAACATTTGGGAGGAAATTAGACGCAAACCAAAATGCCCATCAGTGAAATGTGACACACAAATGGATGGATGTAGTTTTCCAAAATGCTTTTAAGTTGTAGCCCTTACTGTAGACATTTCTAAATGTCATTCATTATATTAGTTTTTATTGGAATTATCTGTTACAATCTTCTTTCCCTATAGAGTGTTGATTTTTACCATTGTGCAGATGTACCACAGCTCAATAAATAGCATCTTGAGCAATCCAGTTTGAGCAATTATGAGTAAAGGTGTTATAAACTGTGGATGTGTTTTCACATGGAATATGAAGGTTGCATTGCACAATAAGAATGTATGAAGATAAGTGAAGAACTGCCAAATTATCTTTCAAAATAACTGTGTTCTTTTGCATTTGCACAAATGTAGAAGGAGAATTTCTGTTCCACATCCTCACTATCATTTGCCATTGTCCATATTTTGGATTTTCATTTTTCTGATAAGCATGTAGTGCTCTCTCCTTGTTTTAATTCTCTATTGGCATTTGAAGAGCAGCATTTTTTCATATATTATGTTACCATCTATATATTTATCAAATAAACACATCAAAAAATGTTCATTATCATTAAACATTGGGAAATGCAAGTGAAAATCACAATGAGATTTTCACTACTACATAATCATAAGAATAGCTAAAATAAAAATAACAAGTGTCAACAAGGTATGGAGAAATTGGAGTCTATGCTTTGTATTGAGAATATAGTTTCTTTGGAAATTAAATATATTTACCATACAACCTAATAGCTTCACTCCACAGTCCTGAAAATGAGAAATATTTCCATATAAACACAAACACATAAATATGTGTGGCAGCATTATTTGTTGTAGCCAAAAACTAGTATCATGCAAACGTTCCTCAAGTGGTAAATGAATAAGCAAAATACAATATATCTACCTAATAACTGTCATGTGTAGTGAAAGGAAGCGACTGGTGATGAATCTCAAAAAACAACAGTAAGTAAGATATGTTTATTTTATCATTCCATTTATAAAAATTCTAGAACAGATAAAGTTTTAGATATAGAAAACAGATTACTAATTGCTTGCAACTGACCAGATAAGCAGAGGTTGACTGCAAATAGTCAAAAGGGAACTGTTGGGGTGAGTTGGTGCCCTAGGACTGTGTTGTGGTAGTTGCACAATTGTGTAACTTCACTATCCTTATGTTGTGTATATTTCATACTATATAACTACTGCAATACAACTTTTTAACAAACGAATCAATGTAATAATGTATTATTTTTCCTACCTAGGTCATTATCTGCAAGAAATTCTCTGAGAGGTTGACAGAGTTTCCACTGCTAGCCTCTTGGTACCAGAGGATTCAGGAAGTACCTAGAGTAAAGATGGCGGCTTCCAAATGCGGGATCCAGTTTCTCCGTTTGCCAGAGCTGTTGACCACTCCAAAAGGAGACTATCCACAATTAAGTGATGCCCCAACTGGAGAGGAACAGAATGATCCTTTATTTATAGGAGGACCAAGACCAACTATGACCAAGTTAATGGTACTGAAATTACCTGTTCTTAAATTGCTTTATTATATATATAATATATATAATATATAATATATATATATATATATATATATATATATATTTTTTTTTTTTTTTTTTTTTTTTTTTTTTTTTTTTTTTTTTTTTTTTTTTTTTTTTTTTTTTTTTTTTTTTTTTTTTTTTTTTTTTTTTTTTTTTTTTTAATTTTTGTCTGTCTGAGACAAGGTTTTGCTGTGCAATTCAGGCAGCCCTTGAACTCACTTTGTAGCCCAGGCTGGTCTTGAACTCTGAACTCACAACAATCCTCCTGCCTTAGCTTATTGGGTGTGGGGCATACAGATGCACCACTATGCTTGGCTACTATAATGTTATTTGAAAATTTCTGTGTGATAATTGTGTGAGCATCCTACCCCAATGAGCAGTTAGCTTTAACATATATTTTGTTATTAACTTTATCCATACCTCTTAAATTGCTGTTGCTAATATTTCTGATAGTCTTTTGCATTTAAGTAAGATTAATAAAACTATAGAGACTTAATACCATGCATCTTTGGAGTCAAGTAAATCACAACATACACTTTTTAAAAGTATTTTTCTTAAAAGTTTTGTATTGAGGACATCAACCAATATAATCTGTCTGGTCAGATGTATTGTTTTAATCTGATGTTTTTCCATTTCAAAGTTTTGGTCTCAGTCCTTTTAGGCTCAAGATGATGATTTCAAATTACAAAAATATAAAGATGACAATCTAAATTTATTTTCCAATGTTTTATCAGAGTATGATTTTGAAATTTGATTTTTTTTTATCAACTTAGTATATTCTTTGAAGTTTTTAATGAACTTAGTAATTTTCTGTTAATGAAAGTAACAGATCTGGGGAGATAGCTCAGAGGCTTAAACACAAGTCTGGCAACTACAAGGTACTGAGTTCAATCCCCAGTACAAAACAAACAAAACAACCACAAAAAAGAAAGTAATGAAACTAACTTGTTTCTCATTATATTAACTCTAAATTTCACAAATGGGCTTTCTTTTCCCTATAATTTGAAACAATCTACAAAAGTGTTTTGGTTTTATTAATATTATTTGAAGATCACTAAATAAAGGAGAATTCAAAAAATGATTGAGTAATCATCTGAGCTGTTTAGGAAAAATATTGTTTATTTTCCTCTCTGGGCTAGGGAGTATTTGAGTTCTATAGCGACAGAAAGTTTACTGGTTTAGAAATGCACAAGGAAATGATACGAAACCCACGCAGGCTGAGCTGCACTCTCAGCCTGTTGGTAACGTGTATAGGCTGGTTTCAGCATTCTGGGCATGCCTAGATCTAAGTGTCCTGGTCAGGTGGATGCACTGCTAGGACTGATTTCCCTCTTGAATGGATACCAGCTTCCCTGCACGATGGTGGAATGTTCTGAAATACATAGTGGGAACAACTATGATTATAAAACTGATGAATCTTCTGCTTTAAAAGAGTAAATATTAAAAAAAAAAAAAAGTAATGTGGATTTAGAAAGGTTGATGTTTACTTGTTTGATCAATCTTATATACCTATATGTATTAATCTAAACTGATCTGATGATGAAAATATGTAATATAACCATTGTTAAATTTAAACAATAAAAAAATTGAAAAAAAAGAGTAAATATTGAGATATATTAGTAGTATCTCACTTTAATTGTATTTCTAAAAATATCCTATGATAGAAGTAAGGAACAGCAAGGTCATCATGGCTAAAGTTGAGAAGAAAACTAGGTATGGTGACACACATCTGTAATCCCAGCACTGGGGAGGTTGAGACAGGAGGCTGCCTCTGACCTGTATAGCGAGACCCTGTACTAAATAAATAAAATTTTTTTTAAAAAAAGGTATTCCTACTATTTTCTTTGGGATTTCAACTCAACTAGTTTCACAATATAAAAAAGTAATCTCATCATCTATGCCAAGGGAGTAATGCTGAATTCTTGATAATCTTTCCTTCCTTTTTCTTTCTATGTTTGAGATGGAGGTCTCCCTTGACTGGGCCCACCTCAAACTCATGGTTCAATCCTCCTTCTGTTAAGACTATTGTTATGCACTGCCACACATGGCTGAAATTTCTAAGTAGGTTATTCCTACACATGAAAGTACCAGAACATGATTATCTTTCGAGGGGGTCACAGACACTAATGTAATGTCATCCTGCTATGAAGGTAGTCTGAGCTGTTTTTAATACATTGAAATGTGGTCCTCTTAAAAAATTGGGATCCATTTGTTAAGCCAGAGGAATCTTTTTCTAGAGACATTAGTATCAGTGGTAACCTGCTTAAAGGGGCAGTGTTTTAGGATATGTGTTGAAGATCATTTTTGGTTCATGAAATACAGCATGTAGCTTGTAACAGTTTTCACTTATGTTGTACAGAGGGATTTTAATGGATGTGTACAATCCATCTTTTAAATAATCTTTGGATAATTTTGTATGAAGTTTTTATCTTCAGGTGACTTTATACCAATGTATTTCTAGGTGCCTCATTACTTCTATGTGTTTTGGGGGAATAATTTTAAGATAGAATTACTTTATACCATCTCAGCATAAAAAAGCAGTTTCAAAGCCACAGATTTTTTCATATAGTTAAATATTTGCGATAATAAATGATGATTTTTCTGTTAATGCCTCATCTTAATAAGCTAGAAGATATAAATTTGACCTTCGAAACAGACTATGAGTTATATTGATTCATTAATTTGGAAAGGGACTGTTTTCTCTTCTAGGAGCAAGGGATTGACGTGACGCTGTCTCCCCACCCCTGCCCCATGTGGACCCTTGACTGGAATAGTCTTCCTGCTGCAGTGAGCCCAAAGGAAGGTGTGTTTTTCTTTTAAGTTTTGCCTAACATCAGATCTGTCTTCCAATTTTCTAGTGTTTCTTTTGACTATTCTTAATATTCTAATGATAGTAATGACTGAATTTTTATTATGGAAAATTTCATTTGGTCACATTGCTCAAATTTAATATTTTATATTTTACTATATTCACTTCATCTGTTCCCTTTTTTCTTGTATGACACATTTTAAAACAAATACCAGATAATATATTATATTTCAGCGTACACAGATAAAAGAAAATTATATTTTAAACAATCACAATGCTATTATCATACCTAATTGTTATGGTTTATGTCTAGTTGTCCCCCCAAAGCCTCATGGAGTCACTGGGCGGGCACTTCTAGAGTTTGAGACTTGATCCATGATCCCTGGGATTATAGGTTTTAGTGCTGATGGGATTATGGGAGGAAGTACTTCTGGGATTATGGGTGTAGCCTAGGGCGGGAGCTAAGGTGGAAAGCCTGAATGTAATATAAAGAGAGACAGAGACAGACTTGAGCTATTGCTGCTGCTCTGCTGCCGTGTTGGTTGGCTACCTCTGCCGCCATTTTGTTGCTGTTCCGCCGCCATGAACTGGATGCTCTCTGCTCTGTTCCACTCAGCCTTGGGCCAGCCAAATATGGACTGAAACCTCCACAAACTGTGAGCTAAATAAACCTTTCCTTCCTTCATTTTGAGTGTTGGGTATTTGTCCCAGCAACGAGCAAAAAGTAACTAATACACTAATAAAAATTAACAAAACATTTGTGGTCATCTACTAGTCTGTGATCCATTTTTCCCAATTGTTATCATATTGTGTAAAAATATTTTTAGTGCTTGGCTTTTAACTAAATAGTTATATTTTTATTATTAGAAATTCCTTTTGTTTTTCAGCACTTTTTCTTTCCTTGTGTTTTTTGTTTTGGATTTTCTAAAGGTTTTATATTTTCATCTTTATTACTGATAATTAATATCCTTATATTTCTAACTATTTTTGTATTTTTTTTCTGCCCTCTTATTTCCATGTGAATTTTGTAATTCTAGACTGTCAGTTCCTTTTTAAGTTATGTCCATTTGTGAGAACCTCACAGCCTTTGGGTCAAGGCTGTCTTCCCACTGCAGGTGTATGCATCTGCGTCTGGCAGGCTCTGCAGTATTAGAACTGAAGACCATGTTCCAGTGGTGATTAGCATGTGGGAAGCCATATTTTTCTAGCACCACTTAAAGGTTAACAAAGTTGTCGAATCTCACTATCTGGAGCTGAGATTAAACAGAAAAATTATTATTATGGCTGACTCAGCCTGCCCTGGGGGTGGAGCTGGTGCAGCATGTGGTGCCAGGTATCAAACCGTGGTCCCTTTGTTATTCAAAAGCTTTTTAGTAAGATATCACAGTTGTTGATTCTTTGTATTATTTCTTGTGCAATCAGAGTTCTGTTCATAAAATTTTTGCCTACACCTGTGCCTTCAAGAGTTCTGTCTATTCTCTCTTACAGCAGATATAGTGTTAGTGTTGTAATACATCTTTGGTCCATTCCAATTTTAGTTTAGTGAGAGACATGGGTCTAGTTTTAGTATTTGGCATATGGAAAGCCAGTTTTCCTAGCACCATTCATCAAAGAAGCTTTAACCCAGCAAACGTTTTTGTCTCCTTTGCTATGAGGTGGATGCCTATGTTCACTGTTGTTTCTATATCTTTTAATCTGTTGGATTTGTAGAAGATAAGGTGGCTGAGTGTCATTGTAGTTGTGGCTGCATCTTCTAATCTGTTCTATTCATCTTCTGGTCTGTTTTTTTTTTTGCCAGTAACATGCTGATTTTATCACAGTAGCTTTGCAGTTTATTTTCAAGTCAGAGATTGTGATGTGTCCTCCCTTGCTTTTTTATTTTTAATTTTTTCCCAGAATTGCTTTTGCTGTTCAAGGTCTCTTCTGATTCAGTGCACATTTTAAGAATATTTTCTGTAGTTCTGTGCTCTATTTAAGTTAGGATTGCATTGAATCTGTATAACAATTTTTGGAGATGGCCATTTTCACTATGTTGGTTCTTTTTTTTTTTTTTGTATTTTAGGGAAGGGAAGGGTCTACAGGGTGTTCAGGGTCTCACTACTGGATCTGACTTGTAATAATCCATCTGTTTACAGCCACTCAAAAGCTTGGATGACAGGTGCGCACCTCCAGCGGAGGGGCCTGCATGGCAGGCCTGGGAACTGAACCCCCAGCCCCTGTGCCTGCTTGCAGTATGTTGGTTCTTCCTATCCACAAGGAAAGATTTTTTTTTTCCAATTTCTGTTTTCCTCTTCAATCTTCATTGAAAGAGCAGTATAATTTTTAATATATAGCTTTTTTGCTTCCTATGATAGATTGATTCTTAAGTATTTCTTTTTTTTCTGGATGCTATTGGGAATGCAATTGATTTTTAAGTGTTGATTTTGTATCCCGCTACACTACTGAATTTAGTAATTAAGTCTAAAAGTCTCTGGTCAAATTTTTGGGTCTTCTGTATAGAGTCATGTCATCTGCAAATAATAACTTAATTTCTTTCTTCTCTATCTTTATTCCTTTTATTTCTCTCTCTCTTGTCTAATTGCTCTGGCTGATGTTTCCAGAGCTATATTGAATAGGCATGGTGATAATGGACATCCTTGTTTTGCTCCTGATTTTAGAGTGAAAGATTTCAGTTTTTGACTATGTAGTATGAAGGTGCATGCTTGTTTTTCATAGATGACTTTTATCAGATGGAGGGAAAGGCCATTTAGTCCAATGTTCCATAAACTGTAAAGCATCTATCTCTCTAAAACAGTCTGCTTTCATTTCTTTCTTTGCCTCCAAAATAATAGCATCAAAGCTGTCCAATTTTCTATTTACAACTTAATGCTTTTTCTGTTTTTCTCATGAAGTCAGTCAGATGTAAGGGCTTGTATATATCTATGAGCCCTTTGCCAACTGTATAAGCTTTCACTTATATTAGCAAATATAACTAGAATAAAAAGATCCCAATAACATAAATAAAAGTAGTTTCTTTCAGTAAAACCTTTTTCTGAAATACTAGTATATTTTTGTTTCAACTTCATCACCACACTAGATAAGACTCCAAATTGATGTATTTTCTTACTTAAAACCAAATGTTTCAGTAAGATAGTATTTATATTGAACTTGTTGGCATTGAAAATACTAAAAACACATCAAGAAAATGAGACCAAAGTTGGGTTTTTTTTTAGTCCCCTCAGGTTTCTGGGAAAAATTTCTGAATCATAAATGTTTTTAATTTCTACAAGTTATATTTAGCTATGAAATTCAAAACTCAACCATATTTAACTCAGAACTCTACAAATTTATACCTGTTTTCTCTTTTGTCCAGAGTAAAGTTTCCAACAATCATTTTGATGTTTTGCCAAGGTATTATTTAAGGTTTTATTTAAACTGTCTTGTTCATCTGAAGTTAAATGCCTTTAAAGGATAATATAAATAAACATGCACAAAATTTACATTAAGTCATTTGAAACATAGTAAGATTACATAAAATTACAAAGGAGTTTGTTATAGCGGATCCTTGACATATGAACTCAATTCGTTAGTGAGGGCTGGTTGTAACTCAAGTTGGTTGTTTGCCAGGATATTTCTCCATAGAAATACTGGAAATGCCCATAATGTATTTGAATCTCCCAAAACATCCATTCAGTTTTTCTTAATAGAGAAAGGTTTGTATCATGTGCATAATTCATCAAAAATGCCAATAATTTTCTTAGCATCTTAATTGAAAAGTTATAAAATGTATCTAGTTTACCAGATACAATAATTTCTTACTGTACTCACTGTTGAGGTTGACGTCTTTGGCTTGTGAGAGGGGAGGATGAGGATGAAATGAACAGTGGTTACTGTTTGGAAGGAGAGTACCTCCTGCACAAGAGCACCAGAAATCTGACTCTCTTTTTTCTTTCTGTCCTTGGGAGAATCTATAACCCACTAGGACCTGCTTCTGGCTCACTAGATCTCAAAGTCTCAACCTTTTCAGAACTAGAAACTGGTCTAAGGTTGTCTGTTTCTTTTTATCAGTGTTCTATAGTATGACATGACATAGTTGTTAAGCAAGTGAATTCTGCAATTGGCTTTTTCTCTGGGTAGATTTTCTCTAAAAATGTTTATAGATTTCTTCTTTTCAAGATTTCCTTTATTTCAAGAACAACTTTGCTGTGCTGATTGTTGGTACTCCTCTTTCTCTTCGGAAAACTCAGCTGCTGTTCTCTGTTGCTTAGCCAGCACTTGCTGAAATTCCTCTCTAGACCATCCCTCTCACTGTTAGACAGTTCTTCTGTTAGTTCCTCAACATTTCCACTGTTTTAACTGCAAGCCTATGGCCTCTGCTGTAGTGACGGTGCTATCACCACAGGGTCCAATGAAGGCTCAGGCCCCTCTACACAGCTTTCAAAGTCTCTCTCCTGTATAATTTTTTGGCCATACTTTCTTCCAGGCAGATCTCAGTGCCCTTAGAGAGACACTGGTCCAGGATTTCTTAGTTAACCTCACATAGGAAAGGATGTTGTATACTGCTCCTTGTAGAACTCTTTTAAGGGTTAAATCTGTGCCTAAAATCACGTGGAAGCACTTCAGGAACAGTTCTTTGGTGTAAGGCTTCTTAATGTTGGCTATAACCTGCTAGTTAACCTGGTAGAGGAATTGAATTAGATGGGAGAAACCTGACTGAGCACCATAGGAATTCTTTAGCCAGACCTTCCAAATCTTATGGGTGAGCAGAAGCATTGTCCATGATGAGGAGAGCATTGAGTGGTAAACCCTTATCTTCTAGATATTTCTTAACAGTGAGACAGAGAGCCTCCCTGATCCATTCAGCAAAGGTAATTTTGTTTTACATTAGATTTCCACATGATCCCTAGCCTGTTCTGCATGAGTTTATGTTTTCTGAACATTCTAGGAATCTCAGAGTTATAAACTAAGTTAGGCTTCATCTTGAGGTCACCACTGCATTGGCACATAGCAGTATGGCTGCCCTATGCTTTATAGGCTTGTGGCCTGGCATTTTCTTCTCTTCCTGGATAATGTGTGTTCTCCTGCACATTTTCTTCCAGAAAAGGCCAGTTCCGTCACAGTTGAAAACTTGATGAAAGCAAAAGCAGTTTCTCTGTATATCATTTTGAAGAGGTGCATATTTTTGGCAGCGCTTTTATCAGCACCTGTTGCTTCCTTATACCTACTTTGTGAATTCCAGTTCTCACTTTGAAATTGTGAAGCCCCCCCTTGCTGGCATGAAATGTCTTATCATCATCACTTACCATTGTCACTCACTGATGGATTATCCTTTATAATAATTATGGCCCTAGCTTTTTCACAAGTTACAGACCCAGATAAGCTAGAACCTGCCATCTCTACCTATTGTTTTTCCACACTAACAGCAGCCTTTTGACCTTATTCAACACTGTTGATCATGACTTACTCATTTGAGTAGTATCTATAGCAGCACTAGCTTCCTTATATAAATCTTTCTCTGTAAGACTGTTTAGATGGGGGCCTGGGGATAAAGCTGAGCAGCACAAGTGCCAGCCTGGTAAGCACAAGGTTCTGAGTGAGTTTCATCTCTGGTACCAAAAAAAAAGAAAGAAAAGAAATTGTCGAGATGGTGGATTTTGGCATGTTGTACATACTAGTGAGATTGACCACTCTTATAATGCTCTGCAGTGTCCTTCTTTTCCATTGTGATTCCTTTTTTTTCTGTTTAAAATCATTTGTTTGTTTGGTACAGGGTCTCACTATGCAGCTAAATTGATAGTGATACTCCTGTCTCAGCCTCCCCAGTTCTGGGATTATAGGCACGCGCTACCATGCTAGGTTTTGGTGGCTGGCACCGCACTGGGCTGGCATAGCATGCAATACTGGGAATTAAACCCCCGGTCCTTATGCTTGCCAGGCAGGTGCTTGGACCACCAAACTATCCCCCCAGCCTTTTATTGCTTTCTTTATCTTGCTTTCTTTCTATAGCTTCTTTCCTAGCTTTTTGGGGGGGCATTTTGATACCAGTAGCAATTATATAAAGCAGTGACTGAAATCGTGTCCGTAAGTACAAGTATTTGGGTTCAGACTGTTATTTCCATATGCTTTTCAGACATCATGGGTCTTTGTTTACATCAGTACAGTGGGCATTTGGGTTGCAACTCAAGACTGTGATCATAAATTAAACCTAGAATTCTGGTCATAACTCAAGTTTTCTATATGTGAGATGCTTTGTAACTCAAGGTCCATTGTACCTGCCTGGTTCGTGACATGAAGACAATATGCTGATGTTATTTGATTCATTACCTAACCACTAATACATTTCTGGTTAGAACATAAAATGGTACAGCTGTTCTAGAAAATAGTTTGGTACCTTCTTGAAAAATTAAACATGGAGTTTTAAATAAAGCATGAACATTTATCCCAGAGAGATGAAAATTTATTCACAGAAAGATCTACCAAGGAATGTTAATGCCAGATTTATTCTCAGTGTTTCTCAGATAAGAACCAACCGAAATGTCCTCAGTGCACTGATTGTTGGCTTGTGTCTAGATGTTCCCCCAAGGCCTGACATGCTCACTGGTGGGGCTTTTTGATGCTGGCTGGATCTGGGGTGTGTGACACAGGGATTAAGGGAGTGTGGCACTACATTGGTCCACTGACTAGAGGTAGCATAGTTGGGTGTGGCCAAGTGGACTTACAAGAAAGAGAAGCCTCACTGTGGATACAGGTGGCACCAATCAGTTTGTAGTCTAGATGGAATGAAAGGGGAAGAAAGAAGGCAAGCTGCTGCTGCTGCTGCTGCTGCTGTTACTGTCACCATCACTGCTGCTGCTGACATTGCTACTGTTGCTACTGCTACCCACCTGCCTGCCTTGTCATTGCATGCTCTTCTGTAATGCCCCATTGTCATGGCACCTGGCCTTAAAACTGACTGAAAACTCTGCACTGAGATGAACTAAGTCCTTCCTCCTTTAATGTATGCCTATCAGGTATTTTGCCTCAGCCATGAGAAATGTAATTAATACAATAACTAAACAAATTGTGGTATATTCCTGCAGTGGAATATTTTTTACCACAAAAGAGACCATTAATACTTGTATCAATTTGGGTGGATCTCAAAGCCATTGTGCTTAATAGAAAAGACAGTTTCAAAAGGTTACCCATGTTGTCTGGACATGACAGCACTTGCCTGTGATCCCAGCAAGCTGATGAAGAGGCATGGGGATCACAAGTTCCAGCCTCACCTAAGAAGCTAATTTACTTAGCTGGACCCTGTCTAAAAATTTAATTAATTAATTAATTAATTATTATGAAGGATTGGAGCTATAGTGTCAGAGGCCTTTGGTTCAATCTGTAGTACTAGAAAACAAAACAAACGAACAAAAGGTTACTTATGCTATAATGACTACAGTTATAAATCTGTGCTATTCTCAGAATATTAGACCTAGAAGATGGAAAGTAGGTTAAGTTAATGCTTGGCAAAAAAAAAAAAAAAAAACAGTGATGGAAGTGTCCCTAGTACAATAGGACAGTTACATGAATGCATATGCAACCACAGTCAGCATAAAATGATACAACATGTTCACAATTAATGGATATAAAAACTGGTGAGAAATAAGTAGGATCTGAAGCTAATAGTGTTATACTAAAGATGATTTCCCGGTTTTAATTTTTTTTTTCTGTCACTAAAGTTTTACAAATTGGAGTTCACAGGAATGGTGAAATTTTTTTATGACATCCTGTCATTCTGTAATTATTTCAAAATAGTTATAAAAATAAAAAAACAGTGACATAAAGAATGTTGAAGTATTGCTCAGCTCACTGTTATTCTTAACAGAAAAATACTGTAAATGAATTATAAATCGAAGTTTTATCCAGAACAAGAGATACAAAGACATCTTAATAAGTTTCCTTTACAGTGAGCAGCACTGTAGTACTAATACACACAGACCAACATTTTTTTTTCACCTTTGATGAACAGTCTGTTTCACAGATTGCTATTCTTAAGCTCATAGAGAAATAGTGAAAAGTCATACTGACTAAGTCTAATTTAGGTTCTTTAATCAACCCTGTTTCAGATTAGTATAGACCACAGATAGCTCAAGTATTGAGTCTGGCTTAATAGTTTACAGTGGGACCCCTGGAAATTTCAAGGTCCCCTGAGGATCTTTTGGTGACACATAAATTGTGTTATAGATCTTACGTTCATGAGAAGTAGGGAAAGTTATTTGCATACTGAAAGCTTAGTAGTATCCAAGTAGATTCTATATTTGCATTTGATACTGAAAACTGAGACTTGAGTATTTTGACTGTCAAAATGATTCAGTTTGAATCAGTTTGTTTTGAGCTTTAAATTCAGCTTGTGTGTATAAAGGATATAGTTGTATAACATTGTACTGCTGGATAAATACCCTTGAACCACATTTTTTAAAACAATGCCTAAAAAAATAGCAAGATTAAATTCATGTTTTGTTATGTCAGAGTCCTCAAATAAGTGCAGGAACGGTATCTACCATGGAGGAAAGAGTTCTTTAACCTGGGAGACATTGGTTAAGTGGGCTTACAGCTTTGGTACCTCAAATCCACAAAGTATATTGCTTGCTTTCTTGTCTTTTTTAAAAAATCTATTTTGTGAATCATGAAACTAAATTTCCTTAGAAAAGTATATGACCTTTTTTTTTATATGTATTAACTGTGGCAGGTGATTAAAGAATAAAAAGTTCTTTTTTAGTTTTTCCTCTCCTGGAGGTAGATGTGCTATAATCCTTCCAGTGTTGTGTTATGCTTTGTTCTCTCCTCTAGGGTTAGACTTCAAGAACTCTATTTATAGATCAGATTTTAAAGTATTTCACAGAGACTATGATGCCTGATTACCAAAAAGTTTTAATAGCCAGTATACAGGGTGGATTTGAGTCTTTCAAGAGTATTTCTTTTCAAAACAATACAATACTTTATTTAACATGAGGAACTATCTATATGACCACATGTATTTATCTGGTTAATTTCAATAGGTAAAAGCAGAGGTTTAAAAATTATTTGGAATTGTTTTGGTCTGTATACAACTGCAGAAAATAAGAATTATTGAATAATCAAGGAGAATTGGATCTCTTCTTGCTTCTAGTAAGCTGTTATTGATAGCATGAGGCAAGTTTGAAAATTACCATATGTCTTAGTTACTCTCTTTACCTTGCTCACACAAAATACCTTTCACCCAAAGTTAAGTGGGGGAAGTTTACTTAGCTCAC
This sequence comes from Myocastor coypus, assembly GCA_004027025.1. Classification (NCBI taxonomy): domain Eukaryota; kingdom Metazoa; phylum Chordata; class Mammalia; order Rodentia; family Myocastoridae; genus Myocastor; species Myocastor coypus. The sequence goes on from PVJA010001880.1 coordinate 30,475, forward strand.
AGTTTGCAGAAGTTTCAGTCCGTAATTGACTGGTTCCAAGGTGGGATGGCTTCACAGAGAAATTTGTAGCAGGCCGAAGGTAGCAAAGCAATAGAAAAGGGCCTTACTGCTGCCTTTCTGTGCTTCTTGTACTCTGCCAAGTCTGCGGGGATTAGGGTGGTGCCCATCCCATCACTGGACCCATTTAATGATCACACATTTATCCCAGGACTGCAAGATGAGTGTCACAGACTGCAGACCCAGACACCTCAGAAAAGCCATGCCTGTGACTGCATGAGGTTTTGGAAGACATCTAAACATAAGCCATAATGAAGTATCTGTATTACTATACACATTTATCTCCTTTATTTTAATAGGTCAAATGAACAGTTTAAAAATGATGTGGAATTGTTTTGTCTGTATATAACTGAACAAATATTTATTGAATAATCAAAGAGAATTAAAACACCTCTTGTTTCTAGTAATGTATTGTTGATATGCCTAGGCAAGTTTAAAAATTACCATGGTTGGGGTTGGGGAGATAGCTCAGCAGAATAAGCACTTAACCTGGCAAGTGCAAGTTCAATCCCTGGTCCTGCAAAAAAGGAAAAAAACTGTGGGGGGGATTGCCATAGCTTATTTTAGGAATATTTTAAACACACTGATAAGGGTTTGAGGATTATCCATTCAAAGGTGAATATGGTTGAGTATTAGTGTTTTTCAGAGATTTATTGCTTTAAAAGGCTAAAGTGGGATTTATATAGTAGTGGAATACTTATTTCTGAAAAGCAGCAAGAGCCACAGGTTTAAAATCCTTTAGTTTCTGTGGAATGTCCTGGGATGGGGCTCTTTTGGTTCAGCAAGACTTTCTATCAAGGAACTTGGATGCTCGGTCTTTCTTATTAGGTTTGCAGCCAGGCCTGTGTTATCGTAAAGCTGAAGTTGTGTACCCATTTTAGGAGAGGACTCTGTATAAGAATTTTTTTCTCTGAGATTTTATCATGATCACAGGTAGTATGTAATGACAGGCTTTGGCCTTTTTTGTTTTATTTTGTTTTGTTTTGTTTTTTGTCTTTTTGAGACAGGGTCTGGCTGTGCAGTTCAGGCTGGTCTTCAGCTTACTTTTGTAGCCCAGGCTGGTTTTGAACTCACACTGATCCTCCTGCCTCAGCTTCCCAAGTGCTGGATTATAGGTGTGCACCACTACGCACAGCTCAGGCTTTGGCATTTTTGAATGAGGCAGCTTTCAGTGAAAATTCATAAATATTGTGTGTAAATTATTAATAGGTGAATTTTGTAAGAAGTCATTTTAAGTATAGTATAACTTGCTGTTGAGTGTCATGAGAAACAAAGACTTTTGCTCCAACATGAATATATTTTTAAAAAGTGTTCAGTTCCAGCCTTCAATATCCTTTTCTACTGAAGATAAAGGAATGAGCTACAGAAAATATTGATAGAATTATTTGCAGAGTTATATATGAACTATGCATAATTATATTGAAAACTTTGAAAGACAACTTCTCTGTATAGTTAATGCAAAACTAGTTCTGAATTAATTTCACTTTATACATTTCCAAAGAGGTATTTTCTCCTTAATTTATTTTCTGGACTATTTTTGAATATTTCACAGCAACACCACTTTTAAAGTATTTTGATAGTAGTAAGCTTTTAAGAACTGTTTTTAAACCTAATATTTACAATCACACTTAGGAGATTGAGGGGCAAAGGAATAATGAGGATTCTTTTATTTATTTATTTATTTTGCTAATGGGAGCTAATTAGTATTATTCACTTTAGTTTTATGTTGGCATCCAGTATGTTATTCCAGACAGTTATAATGAAAATTAGCTCAGCTACACAATGAACCATTTTCTTCTGTGCTTTGAACCAACTCCCCTCAGCACCCAGACTCTTCATTATTATTTAATTATGCCAGCTCTCCTGCAGTCCCTGAAGCAAGGAAATTTCCTCAGCAGCTGCACCCAACCACAGCTCACAAACACAGAAGCAATCCAGGTGCCTTAAACTGAATCATCAGATTGGGAGAAAATTTATTCTTTTCACAGAGCAGAAATGTAGTCATAAATACAAACCCACCTTCATTTATGAAGCATAAACATGCAGTATTAATTATCAGCAGTGTAGTGTTTATCAATGCAAATTTTTTGTGCTTATTAATGGATAAGTATTGAATTATTTTGTTGAATCCTATTGTCACATTTGAAAGCCAACTGCGTTCCATATAGATAGATACAAAAGGTTGCATGCTTTTTAGTTTTGAAAAACTAAGAATTTTGCCTATGGTCAAGCAAAATATTTTGTAGAACTAGGGTAAAGTCTTTCCTAGGATAACTTCTTATCTTAAATACAAATTATTTTCTATGAAGGCTTTACTCTAATTTGTTTCTGCAATGAAAAAATTTTTGTGGCAGCCTGAACATCAACAAAGGCAATATTAAAAGCTATTTATAGGTGTGAGGAGGATAAGTGATCATCTCCTTCTGCCTCACTTTAAGAAATTCATTGGCTAAATACCTCTGAGTCCTTACGACATAGCCACTTTTTTCAGCAAAAAAGAAAACCCAGTTGCGATAGGCAGTATTAAAGAAAATGATTTAGGAAAGAAGTTTAGGTACAACTAAAGAGCATTAATAGGCAATATTCATGGTAATATAGCTGTTCAAGAGGTATTCAACTTTGACCTCCATAAACCCTAAATTGTATTGATTCAACTCCCAGTAGGAAAAGCTGGCACATGTAAGTTGGGTGTTTAAAGACTTGTAAAGTCTCATGCAAGTTATCAGTTGTAATAGGACCGTATGGGAACCTGGGACTTGTAGCTGCACAGGTGCTGCCTGATTTGAGAGGAGAGGGCTCCCGAGGGTGAGTTGGCTTAGGGAAGAAACCCTAGGTGGGAACAGAGGAGTAAGGTACCCTGCCTCCACCATCCCAGCTGCTGCTAGGTCTTCTTTGAGATGCAGGAAAAGTAAGTGTTTTTCTTATTCTCTTCACTCAGACACTGTACTTCTGAAACCAGATGGGGAGAGTTTTCCCAGTGTGCCAGGCAGTTCTTTAGGAGGCACCAGCTGGGTGTCCTCCAACTCTGTTGAAATCAGTTCTGACTTTCTATAGAGGCAGCTTCAGGTCAACAGGTAGAGGGCTCAGTACATAAAACCGTGCTGTGCTTTAGGTGCTGATCATAGGCCCTGGGCAATGGCCTAGACTTCTATCCACCAAAGTGGCCTCCTCAGATGAAATTGATCTGCAGAGAGTTGTCAGGGAAAGACCTTGTTTACATTTACCAGTTTTCCATAAAGGACATGGTAAAGGCTACAGATGAGTAGCCAGCTAGGAGATGCACAAGGTGAAGTCTGGACAGTCCTGAGTACCAAGCCCCTGTCCCCCTCGAGCCAGTCTAGAAGCTCACAGAAACTCACACTGGGGACTTTTATCACGTAGGCAGGGTTGACTGTTGACAGTATCTCGAGCCTCTCCCATCTCACAAGCTCTGTCAGGGACAGGATATATACACATCTTGTTATTTTACAACTTCTCACTAACCAAACCAGCAAGATACCAGAGGGCAAGGAAGCCCACTGAGTAGCTCATGCAGACAAACCTTCCAAGCAGAGGGTGGCTTGAACTGGAGGGGAACTGAAGCTGGCTAGCAGGGTAATTATAGAAGCCCAGAGCCAAGAAACGTACTAGAGATCACCCAAAAGGAGAGAGTGTGGGTGTCCTGAGAGGTTAAGTACCCCCCTGTGCAACATACAATAAAGACACTCTTTCAGTAGCCTAATTGGGACCTTGACGTTTCTGTCTGTTGTACAGAGCAACATTACAGTCACCACATGTAACATCTACACAGATGTCTGTCTGATCTGCACTGAACTGATTGCTGCTGCCCAAGCAGCATTAGTAAAGTGAGATTTCTTTCATGTGGAGAGAGGGAGCCTAAACATAGAAGAAGAATTCATCTTGACAACTTACTTCAGGCCATGCTGTAATTTCCGTGAAAGATATTTATGGTATAAACATACCATTATTATAAAACTGCTGCGTGGTGTGACTTCTTAAATTCTGGAGTTGTGAGGAAAAGTTCTCAGGTAGAAGTTATAATAACCATTTTTCTATTATTTCTATGAAATTTTAAATTCATTTAATAAAAAACATGTAGAATACTAAGACTTTTCCCTTTTCAGGATGTGTTTCTCTCTGTTGCCAGAATATGGCTACATTCAACATTTCCATCTATTTTCTTTGCTTACTGCTTTTGCCATTCTGTTACTGTTATCAGGTCATATTGTACCAAGTAATTTCCTTCCTGACTGCACCTGTTACAGCCAAAGTACAGGCCCGAGTTTTTTGAGCATTGATTCAAACTCTACCAATTCCAGAAACTTTTTTAAAATAATTTTTGTAAAAATCTTTTTATTTATGTATTTATTTGGCACAGGGTCTTGCTTAAACCTGCACAGCATGTGGTACCAGGGATCAAAACCAAGTACTTGTGCTTCCCAGGCAGGTGCTTTGACCTCTAAGCTATCTCCCCAGCCCAGAGACTCTTCATCATAACACTCACTCTAAAATTAAGTGTCTTGCTTCTGAACAGCAAATCTTGTGAATTTATAATACATATGTTTCTCTCTTCTTGGATTTGAGGTCTCTCTTCCTACTTTCTCATACCCTTGTGTTAGCAAAAATGAGTAGACTCTTAAACTCAGATTCTTGTATTTATGTGGATTCCTGTGGAGGTGTTTACATCTTGTATCTAGGGACAGAAGTGGTCTGTGTTATCTAGAGCTTTTCTGCTGTGTACGTGATCGTATTTAACTGAAAATGCTGCATTGCACCTACCTTTTCACAAGGGACTACACTGCCTCAGTTTTCTACTAGAGAAAGACCTTGTTAAGTTTGAACACCTATAGAAGATTTAAAATTCAGGAAAAAAAATATTTTACTATAAATATACCATTTACTTATTTTAGGAAACTAATTAATCAAAATATCTCTACCTTTATGAATGCTTTTACTGGACCTTTAGCCACGTTTTCTTCAATATTTTTGCACTTTGGTAAAGCTTTAGTACATATTTGCTACCAAGCTCCTTTGAAGAATTCAGCTACCATCTGTGGTTACCTTATAATGTTAGCACTTGAAAACCTTAAAAATTTAAAATATAATATAAACCTAATGTAAATGGCAATTTCTAGTGATTCTATATTATTAAATAGATTTAATATATTTTGCTAAATTTTTTGTAGTTGCATATAAAGTTACTTTTATCGAAAGAGTAGATTTAACACTACATTGAAAACATCCTACATATAACTTTTCTTTACTTCCAGTAATTCCCCAGAAAGGAAATAATACTATCAAAGCCTGTTTTAGCTTCTCATGATACTTATTGCTAAACTGATATCCACAACAGTTTTGCTATTTTATTTTACCATCACTAATGTTCAGGAACCCCTTGTTTCATTCTACCTTTTGCTATCAACTCATCCACTTTTAAATCATCTTTAAGGGCTAATAGACATTGTTACGTATTATTTTATTATAGTGAAGTTGACTTTTTGAACTATCTCTTGTTACTGTGTCTTGTCAGTTTGAATGAGTGCTTTAACAAATACATATATATTTTAATTTTTATTTATATATACTTTTTTTTTTTTTAAATAGGACATTGCTATTCAGTTTGGGCTGGCCTTATGCTCACTTTTGTAGCCCCTAGGCTGGTCTCAAACTCGCAACAATCCTCTTCTCTGAACCTTTCAAGTACTGGGATTATAGGTATGTGCCCCCACACCTGGTTCTGGGCTAGCACAGCGCATCCCAGGTTCTGGGCCCACATGGCATACAGGGCTGGAGTTCAAACTCAGGATCTTGTGCTTGCCAGGTAGGTGCTTATGCCTCTGAGCTATCTCCCACACCTCACAAAAATATATTAATCTTGTATTTGCTAACAACATTTTCTCAGCATTGTTTGCCTTGTTCCATCCCCAACATGTTTTTCTCAGTAGTAAGATATCGAGCAGTATATGACAGCCTTAGATACACTGAAGGACACAGAGCCTTAGCTCAGGAGCCAGGTTACTAGCACCAGAAGTCTAGCATTGGATATACCTGTTATTTGTAATATCATCATTAACTCGCTAGTCAATTTTCTTAAACTGTTTCACAGAGTCTTTTAAAGTGTCATCCTGTTTGCATTGTGCTCATGGGAAACAAAGAAAAAAAATTTAATCAAGGAGGAATTACATCCTTCTCAGGGCAGTGTAAGCCCATTTGAATGAAGACAATCAAAGGACAGATTAGAGGTAGTGGGTCCAGGTGCTCTTATGTAGGGGAGTTAAGTGTTGCGTTCTTCCTTTCAGTAAAGAAAGGAATTCCCTGACCAGTTCCTCTGACCCCCAGCAGCTTGAGCCCTTACACAGGACTGACCCATGAGCGTGTTTATGACTCCCTGTGTCTACCTTCATCCCCTGCACAGTGAGCTGGAGGTTCAATGAATGTGGGATGGAAGGGCAGGAACTGAGTAGGCTAGAGTAAGAGGTCCCTAGAGTTGGAAAACGTAATTCCAAATCTCCCCACCAAGCCCTTGGAGGAAGAAAATAGGAAATTTAATAATCGTCTGTGAGACCTAGCTGGAGTTTAAAATTTTACTGGAAATGATAATAAATAATAATACAAATAGTATCCATACAGGTTCAGAAATAAAAAGGACTTCTTTCATTATGACAGGGAGATAACTTTTTTTAAAGGAAGAGTCAGTGAAATGTAACACATTAATTCCTCAAAACTAATATTTGGAAGCAACTCCATCTTATAATTGTCTCCTAAAGTAACAGAGCATGTCAGTTACTGTCCCATCTCCATCTCCTCGGGTCCTAGAAGCAGTGCTGAGATGACAGGACACCAGCATGTTCTCCGTCTTTTCCAAATGCAGAGGACTCTTGAAGAACATTGTGCCTTGTGTCATGTGGTAATTTGGTCACTAATGAAGGAAGCATTTTGCTAAAACTGGAAGGTGGGGGAGAAAGTAGAAGGAAACCTAATTCAGGAGAACCCACCTCACGGGCCAAAGGTCAGCCTCCTCACTTTAAATGGGAAGAATCTGCTTCAGCAGCAGGATGACCTATGTGGAAGCCCATGGGTGAGTTTAATGCTAATAAGTTTATATTGTTCTGGAATTGATGTCTTCTGAACATTTTCTTTTTAAAGAAATAGATTTAAAAGCATTTTTTTAAATCCTTTTTTTTATTAAATTTTGATCTTACCAGCTTTTGCCAACTGCATTACATAGTAAGAATGTAATTTCTATGTCTCTTTGTACTGGCTGGGTTGGAAAGACAGAGATCGTGGGTGTTATACAAGGCTAGAGAGGAGGAAACTGAGTTAAAGGTGCATGCAGGCCTAGCAGATCTTGACCTTGGCCATGGAGCTGGCAGCTCTGGATAAAAATCACGAAGACTAAAGCATTTGCACGAAAGAGCAAAGGTAGGCTAGAGAATGAGTATGCAGGGAATTTTAAGTGAATGCCAGAAAGCTAGTTTTATAAAGTAATGCCAGCTGTGAATGCATCGGTATAGTCAGGATCAGCTCCCTGAGCCTTTGATGTTAGTGTCTATAGTGTCTATTCTTTTCCCCATAATCAAAGACAATTTTTATAGCGTTGTTCTATGGGTTTTCTGTTGTTGTTCTTGGCTGTTCCTTGAGAAGAGTTATTGTTTTGATTTCAAGCTATTTTGCATGATTTCAGAATTTTAGGACAAATAACTATTCATTGTATTATCCCTTTATATTTCATATGCTATTTCCTGAGTAAACTTTTTGAAGGGAACAGATTTTAGTAGTATTACAATCTGTTCATTTTCTGGTCTCATCGACATTGGTGTCCTAGTTACTTTTCTCCTTGGTGGGACAAAATAGATACTTGGATTCACGAACTTAATGCATTACACAATTCTGGAAAAGATGGACACATTTGTTTGTGTTCATGTGGGAAAGATGGCCACTGTTGTTTGTCACCCAATGCAGAATTTGCAAACAAGCAAAAACAAAAACACTTCTCTTTGTGAATCAAATTGTTTCTGAACAAAAATATTTGTGAATTGAGGTGTGGCTGCATATAACACCTATGAGTTAAAAAAGGAAAGGTTTCAGAGTTTGTAGAGATTTCAGTCCGTAGTTGGCTGGCTCCCCAGCAGAGCAGCCCGGCAGCATGGCAGAGGAGTGTGGTGGAAGAGAAATAGTCCAGGGCAGGCAGAAAGCAGCACTGAGCTTCCCTTTTCCTTTTATTGCATCCAAGCTACAAGCCTATTGGTTGGCATCACTCAACCCTTAAGGAGATTCCTGTTGATCACACCTAGAACTGTGCTAAGCCACCAGTGGACTAATTTAGCTATGACATTTCCTCAACCCATATTCACATATCTTACATCCCTCTACCTTGAAAAAGACCCAGCTTTGCGCATATGAGGGTTTTTTTTTTTTTTTTTTTTTGAGGGGTTGGGGCTAGAGGTAAACCATGACAGTGAGCTATTTCTCCTTAATTTAGTAAATTTCTTATATTTATTGAATATAAAGCACTGGCTTTCCTGGCTACTTTATTCGGCAAACCTTTATGTGACTCTGCTTGTTGTGTCTCATGTAACAACTACCACAACATTTCTGTGTTTGTGTTTTTGAGGCATCTTGCTCTGTAGTCCCAGCTGGCCTTGAACTCACTTTGTTGCTCATGCTGGTCCAAATCTTACAGTCCTTCCACCTTAGCCTTCTGAACACTGGGATTAAGGTGCCTTTCCGTACCCATCGCAGACTGCAGTGTTTTTTACTGGCTTCTCTGTGACCAACACTTTCTTTGCAGTATATTAAAAACCTGTGGCTACTGTTAACTGTTTTTGTTCATCCTCTGCTTCTGTAGTGTAGCAGTGCAGAGAAATACTGTGGAGAGAACCGAAGCAAAAGCCCGTGGAATGCTCCTTCACCTCTTTCTGTGCCTGAAATCTGTCACCTTTTTTGTGGCCCTATGATTTGTCAGCCTCAATTATCTCATGTGAATTTGAAAATTCCACTTCTAGAGCTGACAGCCGTCATTTATGCCAGTCCCAAAACTAGTCAGTGATGACCTTCAGTCTACCCTCCTGAAGGGGGAAATGCCCTAGAGGTTTTATGGAAGACAGCAATATATTCTTTCTCTTTGTTGTCTGATTGAAGTGTCAGCATCTTCAATCCCTGAGCCAAATTTGCAGTGTTTTCCCGCAGGAACTCTTCATATGGAAAATAGTCTATCCCTGCGTGGTTTTCTTCTCCTAATTAGGGGTTCAGATTGGGCCACTGGCCATATGGTGGGCACCTGACCAAAGGGACACACAAGTGGCAGATTATAGCAGTGGTTATGTATTTTGGCCATCTGCCTGAAATCCTGTATTAAGATGTTCTAATTCAGGTTCTTCCCAGTGCCTTATGGACCTTTTCGTCATTTTTTTTTTTACATCGAGCCAATCAACAATTTATTTGGAGTTAGCTGCTGTTCTGAGTCAGTTAACACAATGGGTTTAAAATGGCAAACTCTGAAGCAGATGGAAAATGATTCCTGAGTGGGTTGGTCTATGTGCATCTACTTTTCTACCTGGTCTGGCTATTATGTCTGACCTATTACTTGAAAGCATGTAGTAGCAGGTGTGGTTATTTTTCCAAACAGCAGTTTGGTCATGTTTGGCAGGGTCTGCCTAGCACAGTGTGAAATTGACATTTCCCTCTGCCAGGTTTGCCATTTACAGTGACCGTTTTCTGTTCATGAACTTGTTCCTCTTTTACTTGACAGCTTTTTAAAATTAATTTTCAAGCCGGGCGTGGTGGCGCACGCCTGTAATCCCAGCACTCGGGAGGCTGAGGCAGGAGGATCAGTGCGAGTTCGAGACCAGCCTGGGCTACAAAAGTGAGCTCAAGGCCAGCCTCAACTGCATAGCGAGACCCTGTCTCAAAAATACAAAAAAAAAAAAAAAAATTAATTTTTAGTTTTAAAGTCATTCATGCTTTAATTTTAAATAAAATACTTTATAAAGTAATTTTAGATAACATAAACTAGTAGTATGAATAGTTTTACTCTTGAATATGATGTTATAACCTGCTCTTCCCTGTGGCGTCTTGCCCCTGTATTTCCTGGCCTCAATATGCTTCAGGGAACACTGTTCATTTCTAAGTAAAACTATTTTACATTTTGAAAAATTAGTTGATTCAGTTGCATTCAATTAAGAACAGATTTAATTTATACCAAATAAGCACATTCTACTTCACTTAAATATATATTCTAAAGATATGTTCATTTACAAATAACTGCTCCCCTGTAATCCCAGCATTTGAGGAGCTGAGGCAGGAGGATTGTGAGTTCTATATAGAAAAAATTCTGTCTCAAAAGAAAAGGTAAAATGAAATAGACTATCTGTGGAGCAAGTAGCATCTTTCCCTCATTTATATAGTGAACAACAACAAAAATCAGATGAACACATGTTGGTGCCATATAATACCTATCCCAGGTATTCCTTTCACTGTGGCCAGTTCATCTTAGAAATTTCACACAGCAGAGTAAGACTTGTGTGCAGACATTCTGAGATTCTTCCCAGAGATCTTCTAGGAAGCTGTCCATTGTTAACCCACCTTGAAGGAAATCTCTAGGAGGATGAGTCCAACAGGAAGCTGTCCTAAAGACCTGTGCAGTTTTCTTCTCAGGCACAATTTATCTGTGTCTTTTAAAAAATACTATGAAGTGCTTAGTAGTTGTAAAATGCTATCTCAATATTAACTCATGTAATCCACATAAACACTTGCTGACTGCCCTTGTTAGATAAAAAGCCAAGGAATAAGAAAGCAGGTGGGGGAACAAGGTTACTTACAGCCAAGCTGGGGCTTACAGGTGTGGTCTGTGGAGCCTGATCATGATAGTCACGCACACGGTGCTGCCTGTGCCCAGGAAATTGCACGTGAGCCTTCAGTGTGCCACTGCGTTGTGCACCAAGATTTTAGTGCCAATGGAACAGTTATAAACCTAATTCAGTTATTTTGGTGTTTTTGGAAATATGAACTTCCTATCTGAAATGTTCGGAGTTAGACATTACATTAAAATTTTGAATAAACATGCTTTAAGTTTCAGAGACTGTTTCTCCAATTTCAAGCCATGCCTATCTCCTTACATTGCCTTACTTCTCACTGAATATAAAAATCAATGTTTCATCACAGTTTAATTTTTGCTCAGAGCCAGTTGTGGGCCATCACGTCTGGAGATCACTGCCAAAGTCATTGTAGAATTGTTATTAGTCTGAGAAAAAAGCCTTGACATATTTAATTGCAGAGTCACTGTGTTGTTTCATTTGTATTCTGCCTCACCTGGATTCTATAGCATTTGGGCACATACTTTTTTTTTTTCAAAAATTGAAATGGACTATAATAAAAACAAGACCAGGACCAAAATTAACCTTAAAAGTTTAACAATTAATCAAATTCCCTTCAATGGGACAAAATATCTGACACCTGAGACTTAAAGAAAGTGCAGTTTACCTAAGCCAAGGTCAGGCAGGAGCAACAGAGAGGGAGATTGCTCACCCACAGGAACACTCCCTTCCTGGTCCACTCCCAGGGACCCCTCCAGCCAGGCTGGCCTCCAGCACATCTGGTACTGACCTGGGCAATTATTTTGGAGGTTGATCTACAACCATTACTATCTGTGTTAATGGATGACCTACAGGGTTCTGAGTCACTTGTTCTCTTATTTCAACAAGTGAGCATTATACAACAAATGAAGATGGACTTTCTTAAAGTATCTACTGAGAATAAATTAGATATGTTTTGCAACCTTTTAACTTTAGCTAAGGGAGTATACTAGTGTGACAGCTTTTAAAGTATTTTTTTTTTTTCTCTGCCTATGCATAGAAGTACACATGGAAAAGAAAGGAAAACTATAAACATTGTCTGTCCTCAGGCCAGCTGGGTTTGGGCCAGACTGTGCCATTCAGCTGTTTCCTAAGCCCTGTGACCAGCCTGTTCCTGTTGCACTATATTCTGCTAGCCACCTGGATCTTTTCATCTCTAAATTCTTAGAGCTGGACATGAGGTTGGGAAAGATACCCCTGTTTCTTCGAATAAGCAGTTTTTATAGTTTGGTTTTACATTTTACAGAAGTGTGAGTCTATTACTGTAATGAGGAACTGCTGACATTTTCTTTTTCATGAAAGAATTCTATAGTTCCTTGTCATTTTAACTTAAAAATAGTTTTTCACAAATAAAGTGTTTGACAAGAAATAGAACAATAGTATTTATATGCCTGAATCTGAGGGGTGTGTGTGTGTGTGTGTGTGTGTGTGTGTGTGTGACTAGAGAATGAACTCAGGGCCTTCACACTTAGCCACTCAGCTGCAGCCCCAAACTCACTCTCTCTCTCTCTCTCTCTCTCTTCTTTTTTTTTTTTTTTTTTTGGCTAGTAGGCAAACTCTAAATTGCCCAGGTATAATTTGAACTTGAGATCCTCCTGCCTCAGCCTTCTAGGTAACTTGCAGTCACAATGCCTCAGCCTTCCAAGTGCTATGTCAATGTATTATTCTGTATATGATAGGCATAGTGGTGTTATTGTTTGTGACATTGGCTCTTAGTATTCTGTAGGTAGAAAAACTTTGTTTAGAATGAGAAAAGCTCATGTGATCTTACTGGTCTGAACATTAGCTCTTGCATTATGTAAGTATCAAACTTAAGAATTAGAAAAGATCTTAAAAAGATCAGTCCTGTTTTTTTATATATATTTACTAACATAGGAAAATACATTTCAAAAAATAAAGCACCTTTCATATATTTAACACTTAAAATGATAAAAGGCTTAATTGATCTCCCCGTAAGTGCCTTAATTTCCTTCCTTTGAAAGAATTAGACAACATAATTTAAATTCACACTAATTGTTTAATAAGCATTTTTAAGATAAATAAAATGTCTAAGATATACTGATTTTTTAATTGTTAACATAATTAACATATGATTAATGTTCTACTGCTGGCTGTCATAATATTATTTATGACTTTTTCTTCCCCTGAGAAAACCATTAAGTAATTATATTATCCTGACATAATATATTCTGTAAAATAAGTTCAGAAGAAAAAACTATAAAGTATGAAAATACTTATTTTCTAAAATATTTTAGTTTAAGTGAGGAAATCATACTTGCTAAATACAAAGAATTTATACTGATTGGGAATCTATTTACATATTATTAAACACAATATTTCACTTGAGTCTTTTCTATTAGAAGAGCAGTCAGTTATTCTTTAGAATGAAACACATGTTCACACACACATGCACACACACATGTAGGTGTCATTTCTTCCTGACAAAGGACAGCCAGCCATTCCAGTGCGGGTTCAGAGGTGCACTCTCATGAGGAAGCAGGAACGGCAGGGATGTGAGGCTGGGAGGCAGTCAGGATGCAAGGATGCTGTGAGCATTTCCATGGTGACCAAGCTTAGAGGACCACAGCAAGAAGAACTGGCTGAAGCCTCGCCTCCTGTGTCTCCTGTTTCCTGTGGTTCTATCCAAGTTGCTAATGGAGTTTTGAGGGCCCCTGTGGTTTTCTGTCCTGTGCCTGTACCCTTGCTGCTGCTTATCTCTGGGGTCCCCAGAATTGTGATTGGTGGCTTTTAGTAGGCAATATAATATGGTTTTTCACATTTTTACTGTTTCTACAAATATGTAACTTTCACTATCAGAAAACAGACTATGTGAATTTATATACATTACATATTTTTTTTCAGAGCATGACAGATTGGCAGGAGAAAACGTGACTTGAAAATCTGTTTTGCCTTAACCTCAGAGTGGTAAGCTTCATGGAATATGAAGCTCATATCTTGAAAGTCTGGCATTTGCATAGCTGTTTTTCTTCATTCTAGCATTGTTTATTTTCCTTTACCCTTTCTCTGGAGTATATTCTTTCAACCTTTCCTTTTAAAGCACTTTTCTAAAAATAATTTGCTTGACAAAAAACCTAGAAACCTCCACCTCTTCTTTTTCCTTTTCAGAAGTAGTTTAATTTTGTGTTAACAGGCCACTTTATGATTGCTCCTACAGTACGCTATGCAGCTGAGAGCAGGAAGCAGTTGGGATGCTGACCCGAGAGGTCAGAATGGGCACTGTCATTAGCCAGCTGCCCTGCTCTGGCAAATGGTTTCTCTTCCCTAAGATGTTACTAGTGATGCTTTTATGTGGTATTAGCAAGGGCTGCATGAAATCATGCTTTTAAAGGCCTTAGTAAACTGACTTGGCATATTGATGTGTCCAGTAAATTCAAAGTATTCTTAATGAGACCACTGCTTTTTATATAAGTGTAATTACATTAATGATCTCTTTAGGCCAGCCAGATAGCTCAGTGGACTAAAGCACCTTCTTTGGCAGGGTGCAGTGGCTGGGGTTCAGTCCTTGGCATGATGTGCCAGCCCTGCTCGTGGGGCATGCTGAGACAGCAACTGAGACTGGGCATGGTGGTGTTCACCTGTAATCCCAGAACTTTGGGAGGCTGAAAATAGGAGAATCACTACAAGTCCAACTTATATAGTGAGACCCTGTCCACCCTGTAGACCCTGTCCCAAATCATAAAAAAAAAATATTTTTCCTGTCTCACAGATCACTCAGGGTCTTGCATACAGAGTTTAATACTTATTTTTTTTTTAAGATTTAGTTACTTATTTGTTACAGGGTGTCACTACAGCAGCTCAGATTCATAGTGATCCTGCTATCTCAGCCCACCCAGTGCTGGGATTGCAGGTGTGCACCACCATGCCTGGTCTCAGTGGCCAGTATGGTGCTGGGCTGGCACAACATGTAAAAATGGCTGTCGAGCCTGGATCCATGTGCTCGCCCAATAGGCATTTACACCACTAAGGCATCTCCCCAGCCCAATACATATTTTCAGGAAAACTAAAGTACATATTGTGAATAAAGGCTTATAGAAACTCTAAAGAGGGAGTGCTTAACTCTACGGTAGAAAAGTCAATTGTAGTTGACATTTGAATTTTTATGTCTCAAATATTTCTATAAGTAAAATGGAAAAAAAATGGATTTGAAATGAAGAGCAGCACTGTAATTTCAGAGAAAAGTGTTAGCCCTTTGGGCTTTATCTTAGTAGTAGAACATAGCCATAGGGTGTTCTCTGTAGAATAAATGCATCTAAGTATAGGCATGGTAAGGACACAGCGCACATTAGCTATTGTTTTGTACAGCTCATATATGACTGTCTGTTAAATAACAAAACTCACTTTGTATGTCACACAGATTCTTTTACACTATATTGAAGGATTTCTGGCAACATTTCTTTGAAATTTTGTTCCCAAGACCTATTTGAAACCATTTATCTTAAAACATTTAAACTATAGGCTATTTCTCATTTTTTTTAAATACTGAAATAATACTTTGCAAATGATTAGCTATTAGGTGCTATAAAATCAGAGTTCTCATTGGTTCAGCTAAATGCTAGAGAACTTAATATTTACAACATTTGTAACTGACATATGAAAACAGTGCAGGGATATATATTATGTGGATTTCAACATCACTTTGATCAAACATATGTCTTGAATTGCAGTATATTCTATAGCAGTAGAACTAATTTTCCTATTTTATTTTTTAAACTTTTTATTTGTGTATACTTTCTAGATTTTTTCAAAAATGCTACAAAGAATTCTGATAACATTTTACCCACATTTTACAATGTTAGCATTTTGCCACATTTCTTGTCTCCCCCCTCGCCCCCCTCACATCTCCAACATTTTCAATTTTTATTTTGAACTAGAATCTAACTAAGTTGCCTGGCTGACCTTGAATTCACAACTACTGGCTTGGTCTTCTAAGTATGTGGGATTATAGGAACACACCTGCACACCTAAAAACAATCCTCTTTGTTTAGATAAATAGATTTAGATTGTAAACTTGATCTTTTTTTTTAAAATGTACTTTCTTGAGAGAGGAAAAAAAAAAATTTTTTTTAATTTTTTTTTATTTATTATTTTTATTATTATTTCAGAACCTTTGTTTATTCACTCATTTTTATGGCCGGCTCAGCCCGCCCCGAGGGCAGGGCTGGTGCAGCATGTGGTGCCGGGGATCGAACCGAGGTCCCTGAAGCTGCCCAAGCTTCCCCAAGCAGGTGCTTTAGACCACTGAGCCATCCCGCTGGGCCCAAAAAAAAAAATAAACTTTTTGATTACCAAATCTACTTTGCAGATGTTGAATCTAGTTATATGTTCCACATTATTCCTCATCAACTAATGCATGTTCATAATAATAAATGATCATTCTTGCTCATGCACCATGGCACAGGATACCTTCCATTCAGCATGATGGGTAGACCCTGGGTACTTCAACCTGGGGTCCCCACTGGCGGTCACCACAGCTCATTCGTGTGCAGCCACCTGCCCTGGATGATGAGGTGTGAAATTGACAGGCCTGTGGGGATTTGTCATGAGCTTTGCAAGCTGGGGAAGAGCTGTCTTGCAATACTCAAGCTGCCTCAGTAGCTGCTCACTGCTTTTCCCTAAGGCTTGTGTTTATGATCCGGAAAATGTTCCCAGCTAAGTTAAAGAAGTATGCTACTCTATCTGGCCAGCAACCAGATTGCTGGATAAAGCTTTCAGGAAGTTTTCTGTCCCCTGTACCCCAGCTACTAATAGGTGGTGTGAGCCGTACAAATATGACTGCCCCGAGAGTGAGTGGTTAGGATGTCCCTGTGGGGTATGTGATGGGAGGTACTTTTGAGGAAGGTGTGGATAACAGAAGAAAATGGGCTGTTAGCACCCTTCCTTTTCCTTTTAGGGATTGGTTAGTTATTCTTACAGTTAACTCAAGTCTGTTGGAATTTTTTTTTTTTTTTTGGTCTTTTTGAGACAGGGTCTTGCTATGCAGTTCAGGCTGGCCTTGAGCTCACTTTTGTAGCCCAGGCTAGTCTTGAACTCGCACCAATCCTCCTGCCTCAGCCTCCCAAGTGCTGGGATTACAGGCATGAGCCACCATGCCCGGCTTCGGAACATTTATTTTTAATAAAAATTAATTTATAATTTCTATTCACCTTGTGAAATTCATTAGTCAGACTAGATACAGACAATTCAGCAGAGAATCTGAAAGCGTGGACTATATCCTCAGACATTATTTGAAAATTTTTTGTTTGTTTCTGGTATTATGTTTCTCCTGCTTTCCTTGAAAAGTCAAGATATTCTTCTGCTACTAGAGTATTAGGAAAAAATTCCAGGGAGGCACTAGAGACTAGTAAGATCAAATTAGCTTTCAAACAGGGCTGTATTTAAAACTCCTTTCTGTCTGTGTAATCTCAAGCAAATTACCTCGCCTCATTTAATACTTATATTTCTCAGAAAAGGAAAATATTTACCTCACATTATTATAAAGTAATACAGAGAATGATCTTCACAGTACCTGGCTTTCCTTTCTTTTCTCAGCCAGTATTTGGATGTTTTTGTTAAGCTGTAAAGAGTAGAATATAGAAGTAAATATTACCTTGTATTTCATGTTTCTTTTTCTTTGAAGTTTAGTTTTTCTTTCTTTTGAAACAAAAAGGACCCCTGAATATTAGAACTCTTAGGGAGTACTCTATGACAGAGTAACGGACAGAAAGTGGGAAGTGGGAAGACAACAGCTGTTGCTGAGGGAGGCAGGAGGTAAAACATAAAGTACTGGTAAGATTGTGAAGAAGGCCACATTTTTGCTGCTTTGTTTCCTCTCTTGGTTCCAGAACAGTATATCTCTTTCTTTCCTGGAGCGTTCCAGACTTGGGTGACACCACCATAGATGTAGGGAACCTGTTCCACTTTGGTTCCTACCATTCTCCAGGAAGCATGTAGCTCGAGAGTAGAGTTTATGTGCTCTCTAGGGAGCATGTAGCTCGAGAGTGGAGTTTATGTGCTCAAATCCAGAGTTTCCCAATAGGAAGTGTTTCTCAAGGAGTTGCTTTGTCAGTGCCAGGCTGTTTCACACTATGGCTGCCTTTTCTGAGGTTAGCACACCCATGGCTAGGGGAGCCACTGGCATGCTGAGCAGGGCTGGTGGGGCCCAGCCTCCTTGAGAGAGAAAACAAGGAAGAATGTGTCTTAAGAGTGGGGAAGAGGAGAAAACAGGCAGTGTGGAGGGGGCTCTCAGGCTCCTTCTTGTTCTTGTGTTTTTTTGTATTGCTGGGGATTGGAGCTCACGGCTTGCACCTCCAGGCAAGTGCTCTGTCACTTGGTTCCCTCCCCAGCCCCAGGGTAGCTTAATAATTATTTCTCCTTTTGTCCTGATAAGTATACAAAGACAAAGAGCTTCAGATTTTTCATTTCAGTGCCTATGAAAGAAATGTCTTTTTGTGTGTACATGATTTATCAAAAAGTAACTACTAATTTGAATGAACCTCAAGTACTTTTTAACATCCAAGCTATCTTGTGAATGGACCCTTGCTAGAACACAAGTACAGAGCTTGAACTGGACAACTTGATCAAATTTTAACCTCTCTTGCTCGTAGAGGCAGAAGTTTGGACTGGTTTATTTGGATAAGATTGGTTGTTGCACCTGGTGTGGATAATACTAGATTACATCTTCAGGAAGTGAAACTTTTTCTGTTTACCCTTTAGAATAAACAGCTTTCTGAAATAAATATGTTGGAGACAGTGTTAGCCTTTTGTATTTCATTACTGTTTTGGTTTTTTGTTCTGCTATATAGGACTGTTTAGTTTTATAGAAAAGTAACTTTCCAGTGCTTTGTCCTGCTTTTCTTTTCTGAAATTCAATTTTCTGGTACATTCTTGATAAAATCCAGGGATATTTTTATTGTTAGTATTCACATGTGTGCCTTATAATTTTTCATTATTTTTAGTAAACTGTTACAGAAGTACTATAAAAATATTATCCACACACATCAGCTGTTTACATTTTACTTTCTGTTCTCTTTTTCCTTCTACCACTTTGAGATGGTTGCAAGTGAGGTATAGGCATTGTACCCTTGTGCATTCTCTTACATAATCAGAGTACAGTGGTCAAAATCAGATATTTTAATTTTGACACAATACTACCTTTCTAGCCTATGTCTATTGTCCCAATAATGTCTTTAATATTTATTTTTATCTAGTTCAGCTCTAGCCTAAGATTATGTATTTAACTTCCATGTTTCTCTGGAATACTCAGCATTTTCTGTTATGTATGGTCTCTACATAGCAGAAGAGTTTAAACAAATTATTTTGAAGACTGTTCATCAGTTTTAGTTTCTTTGATATTTCCATCAAGATGAAATTGATGCTTAGTCCCAGATTATGACTTGGGGATAGGGGTCCCATAAAACTGTGACTTTGTCCCAGTTGGCGATGCTGCTGCTGGTTACTGGTACAGGTGCCACTGCCTGGCTTCTCTGCTGTGAAGTTATTTGTCTTTCTTTTTAATAAATGATAATACATGCTTTATTTCTCATCGCATTTTAATTTAACAACCATTGATAATGCTTACCTGAATCAGTTACCATAATGTATGTAAGATGGTGATTTTCTAGTATCCGTTCTTCCATCTTTGTTCACTGGCAAACTAAGGAAAAGCTTTGCCATATCCTCCACTTGGTAATTTATTTGTTCTCTTTTTTGCTTTTATTAGCATAAATTGATAGATTCATATTCTTTCAATGAGTCATGTATTACTAATAAGTTTTATTTTTATTCTGAAATTGTTCCAGATTTGGCCAGTAGGGAGCTCTCTAAAATTGAATCATGTATCATTTTGACATGTCCCCAACATTCTGTTTATTTATTTATTTTTATGGCGGGCTCAGCCTGAGCTGAGGGCAGGACTGGCGCAGCATGTGGTGCCGGGGATCGAACCTTGGTCCCTGAAGCTGCCTAAGCTTTCCTAAGCAGGCGCTTTAGACCACTGAGCCATCCTGCCGGGCCCATGTCCCCAACATTCTATAACAGACTTAGTTCCTCATATCACAACATATTCCAAGGTCATCCTATCATTTTCCTGGCTCAACCCTAGAAGCAACCTTTATTCCAGAGTCTAAGTGCAAGTGTAGCAGTAGCCCTTGGAAGCTGTTGCTTCTAGGCCGTCTCAGCAACACTAGGGCACCTGTCATTGATGTCTCAAACATCACCCGTTCAGCTACCCTGTCTGTACTTGGTCCTTCCCATACCTGTCATTCTCAAGTTTCCCTGCATAATGTTGCATAGCACTTGCCCATTTTAAAAATTGCCTTTCTTCTCTCCATGAAAAGATACACACCAAAAGAGCAAACTATCTGTCTAATTCATGGCTGGCTTTTAGAACCTACAACAGTACCTAAAGCACTGCGACTGCGCTGCATTTATTTATATTGTTTGAGGAATGCCTGGCATATTCAAAACATGAGTCAGGAAAGTCTGTGTGTCAGAGTTTTCCACACCTTCACCCTTAATGTGGGTAAGCTTTTATACAGCACCACTTGAAAAGAAGTACCTAAGTACCAAATAGATCTGACTACGGTAGTGTGTGCAAACACCTTAAAATTATCTATATCTAAAAAACACTTAGTAGCCCATAGGGGAAAACTTCTACTGCTTAGATTATTTAAGAAAAAAACTCATTCTTAACTGCAGGTACTTGTAAATGAGATGGATGTCTCTGTAATGCACTGCCCAGCTATTCAAACATGAAACTGATGTGAGGTCACCACCCTCCTGTCCTGTTCCACATGGCCTACTGTAATCCACCTTCCTCAAGATAGAATATCAGTAAGACAGATGCCCTGTAGACTGCTGTTTAAACTATAAGCCAGCCCACCTAGCATCTTCTGTGGTACCCTATAGATAAATGTTCAGCAATGCTATTTCCTTCAAAACTTTTAAATTTCCTACAAGACCAAAGTAACTATAATCTATTCTTAAATGGTTTAAATTTACCTCATTTTTATACAGTAAGTGGAAAGCACATATATCCAGGGAAGAGACCCAGGCTCTTCTTATTATGTTAGGAAACCATGGAGCAATGGTCTGGGTTGTATTTCCAGAGCACAGTTGGGGAGTCAATTACAGTTAATTGTAGGAGTTAAAAAATTAGAACTAAGGTATATTAAGAACTGCTAGATCAGAATCAGGCTGCCAAATACAGCAAGAGCCTTTATCTCATAGCAGGGGAGGCTACCAGAAATGATTTTACTATCAAACTGGTGGTGTTAATCGGAGTACTATTATGCTACTGAATACTGAAAGTGAGATTGGGCTGGATGACCTATAAGATGTCCTTGTAAGTTTCTTGTAAAATGACCTGTGTAAAACTGAAGTACTATTTAGACTTGTGAAACTTTATTGCTAGGAGCATTATCATCCTTAACATTCGTGTTCATTATTCTGGTTGTAATGAAGCTTACACCAGCAGTTAGTTTTATGTGCAAAGGTAAAGCAGTCATTTTATAACTTAAAAGGCTTATCTGTAAGCCACAAGGAAAGCTTAGTTTCTATGACACGATTCTTTTAAGTTCCCAGATGTAATAGAACCTAGACACTTATATGTATGTAACTGTAAATTAGAATTAGGTAAAATACTCAAATTTATGATGAATATTATAAAAACCCTAAAAGTAATGATGTGTGACAAGTATCACATTTTTACCAATTGTTAGCTGGTGTTATGATTATCTAATTTATAATCTCTCTCTCTCTCTCTTTTTTTTTTTTTGGTAACAGGGATTATAACGCCTTCTAATTAGCTGTTACCAATTAGTTACAGTTGAAACATTCCCAGTCTATGACACTGACGACAACAATAACAAATAATTCTAGATTTCTATAGTTTTAGCAAGATTTTTGTTAGGGTTTCTTATATTATTAGCTTTTTATACAAAGCCTTCTCTGAGTAAAATGTATGCATGCATACTTACATATTATAAGCAGTCATTCATTATTGAGATAGATACCATGATGTTATAAAAAAAAAAAAAAGAATAGCCTTGTCTATAGACAATATAAGATGAAATATTTGCAGGTGAAGCACTATGAGTGTTTTCAGTTTTCTTTAGCATTACAATAGAATTATTTAATAAATTCCTTAATTGGGTTCTAAATAAATTAAGTTGCAGATAAATTTTGGCCTGATTTCAAGTTCAACTTTTTGTCTGCATTTTTTCTTACACACACACACACACACACACACAGACACAGCTGCAGGCCACCCTTCATGACCAGGGCTGGAGCCTCAAATCTCAGCACACTGCCTGCCTTGTTGTCCTCCCTCATCTCCGTCCACCCTGGCCAGCTATAATCTCAGTGTCTCTTCTACAAGTCAGTGGATAGAGCTAATGAGTTTCTGGATGTTTCTTATCTGTGTAAATGATGTCTTGGAGCTCAGCCCAACAGAACTGTGCTGTGCTCTTTTGAAGTTGGATTAAGGGCTCCCAAGGAGTACCCACTGAATGATGATTTGCAAACTTGAATCTTACACACATATAATGGTGTTACTTTGAGCTTTAGATAGATGAGCCCTACTATGAAACAATGTGAGCACATGTGTTATGTTCCTATATAACTGTCAGTGGATTAATTTGATTTCAAAGTAGATGAGCTGCTTTTTCCTCTAAGTCCAAAGATTGGTTTATAACCTGTAGACTGAGAAATATACAGAGAACTAGCATCTCATAAAATAGCTTAGTCCATACAAGTCTGGATAATGATTTCTTATTCATGCACTTGAAATATAACACTAGAACCAAGCTACACTCTGGAAAAGGCAGGACTCTATCAGTGGTTGCCAAGGGTTACGAGGGAGGGTTGAACAGGCAGAACATGAAGGATTCTGGGGTAATGGAAACTCTCTGTGCTACTCTGGTGCCTGGTATGCTTCATTTTACATGTTTCCAAAGCCATAGAGCTGACTCCATCAAGACTGAACCCTAGCACTGGATAAGTTGAATATTTTATTGATATAACAGTGTGGACTCTCCAGTTCTAACTACTATAGTTGGGCTGCAATCAAGCTTGAAGAATCCGGGGAGGGAAGGTTAGGTAGGCACAGGTGTGGCAAATCTGCACCCTCTGCCCAGTGCTGTGAATTTAAAGCTGCTCTAACCTGTGGTCTGTAAGCGTGCAACACACACACGCACCCCTTAATATTTTTACTGGGTCTAGCCAGAGAGATAGCTCAGTAGTCTAAAGCACCTGCTCAGGCAATGGCAGGGACTGCATGGTTCGATCCCTGGCACCACAGGCTGTGCCAGCCCCACCCACAGGGCAGGCTGAGCCGGCCATAACATACATACATACATACATACATACATACATACATAAATACATATTTTTACTGTGCCTTATCCTGAGCTACCCAAATATAGCTATAAGATAATTTTTATGGGAATATGTCAAACATAGCCCCATCAGCAAAGTGTATGTGGGTTCAATTTATGTTCAAAATTTGAGTTGGATTTTTCTTTTTGTTTATATCATGTTTACTTTTCCAGTTTATTTTTTGTTTCTGTGTGATCATTTTCTTGCTTATATATTGTACTTGATTACTTGTTTCTTGGATTGAATACTTTAAATCATTTGTTTTTCTTGTTTTTTTAAAAAGTGCATTTCTTAAAGGTTCCAGACTTTTTCCTGAGACCTGCTTTGGCCATATCTCATAAATATTAATATAGTATTCTCATTTGTATTAATTTCCTAGTATGTGGTTCAGATTTGATTAATGTATTCATCCAAGATTTAGTTATGGACTGCTTTTAATTTCTAGGTATATAGTGTATTTGTTGTTTTGTGACATGTTTTGATGCATTGTGATTAAAATCTGTAATCTACTGCATGGCCAATTTTTAAAATGTTTGTGGGCATATAAAAATATGGATTGTTTGTGTTACACCCAAAACCTATATGTATGTGTGTGTGTGTGTGTGTGTGTGTATATGTATGTATATATATATATATATATATATATATACACATAAATAAACAACTGATATTTTTGAAACTTCTACAAGCGTTAGGCCTATAGTTCCCTGGAAACAATTGGCCAAATTTGAGGACATCTCTGTGTCCCTATACTCGGAGGGACATTATCCCCTCTCAGCTCCAGTTGTGTGCTAATATTGAAGCACGTGTACTCACAAACCCACACCTCTTGCTTATTATTTAAACAGTTATACTGTATTTTATTGATGGAGCTGTATATTTCTTGCAGTTTCTTACTTTGAAAGTGGCCTTGCCGGGTGTGGTGGCGCACGCCTGTAATCCCAGCACTCGGGAGGCTGAGGCGGGAGGATCGGTGCAAGTTCAAGACCAGCCTGGGCTACAAAAGTGAGCTCAAGGCCAGCCTGAGCTGCATAGTGAGACCCTGTCTCAAAAAGACAAAAAAAAAAAAGAAAGTGGCCTATTAGTCTTCTTTCACAATAAGGTTGTTCCATGTGTTTTATTCTTCTGTTCTTAAAAAAATTCACTTGTTGCATCCCTGTAAAATCTAGCTTTCCTTTGTATTTACTTTAGCCTTGAATTATTTTATCTGATATTAATATTTCAACTCAGTTCTTTCCAGCTTTTTATGTAGAATTTTTTTGTTTTGTTTTGTTTTTAATACCAGGGATTGAACTCGGGACCCTGCTCTTGCCGGGCAAGTGCCTATTCTACTGAGCTATCTCCCTGGCCCCTACCTAGAATATTTGTATTCATCCTTTTAGTTTATTTTTTTCCTTTGTCATTTTATTTTGAATGATTATTATCTTTATGCTCCTTACTATTAGTTTAACTATCCATATCTTTTGGTAGCTAAGTACCCCATGATTGTTCTCATTTAGGACATCTACCTCCTTCGTTTATTCATTATGTTTACCTACTGTGTTTAGTTTTCTTGTTCCCTGCATTTGCTGGGCTGTTCACATTTGTTTGTTCTTCCACCCCTTATTTTTGATACTGGATAGCACGGCTACAAGCCAGAGGTCTTTGAGCCAGATCACCACAGGTTTATACTCATCAGCCCACATACTACCAAAACACCTTTTAAAGCTATTGGCTGACTTTTATAAATCTACAGATTTATACGTGGGCATTTCTGGAGCTGGCTAATTTGTTTGGTTGTACATTTAGTTTGAATTTAGGGACTGTTTTTATTTACTTTATGATCCCTTGTGTGCATGTAAGATTGTTCTCCAAGAAGTCCCCACAGTCACTGTGCTGAGCCCGTTCCTTCTGAGACAAGAAAAGTTCTAGTGCACGAAAAGATTGATTTGATTATAGGAAATGATTCAAGAGGGAGTGGTCAGGAGACATATGGTGTGTAAGTGATTTTTTTTCCATGAGTACAAAGCGCAACATTAATAAATTGAAAACAAATTCCCTCAACTTGATACCTTTTCTTCCTCAAAAAGGGGAAAACTAAACAAAAACCCCTCCTCCACCACAAGCTAATCCCATCACTTAAACTCACAGCCCCACCCCAGTCACTGCCTGCTGTCTTCAGCTTCAGATGCTTTCCTTCTCGTCTCTCCTCCCCACTTAGTCTCAGAGCAGGGATTTGGGAAAGTAAGGTCTACCCTCTGTCTCTTCTCATTACTTCGCATGTACCTTTAGCTCTGCAAGTTGCTTGCTCTCTGCATCACTTTATTAAATAAAACTCAGCAGCATAGAGTTGCCTTTCTAAGGCAACCCTGTCTGTGTCATATTCCTGGCCGCTTCTCAGTTCCATCCTGTCTGCAGACGCATCACTGCTGGCCAGTGCCCAGAGGTGACCCTCATTGTCTTCTCCCATGTCAGATGCTTTCCTGGTTCTGACTTTCCCTCATCCACTCTGGTGTCTCTTCCTTTCCTTGCTCTTACTGATATTCCCAGGCTTGTCTTTGGTTTTATTCTCTTCTTAGTCTTCATCTCTGGGTCATTTTGTCTTATTTGATGCATCAGTCATCCCTGTGTACTGATGTTTCCCACTTCACATCTCTCCTGAGCTCTTGCCCTATACTCCCTAGACATTTTGGACTTGCTAATTGGAGGACTCACTGTAACAAACATGCACTGTTGCCCAGGCTGAAGTCAGCCTCTCCTCCTCCCATACCTCTGTTCCACTCCTGGGCTCAGTCCTTGCTCTTCAAACTGTGCTCCTTCCTGAAGATGATGGCATGAACACCTCTCCAATTTCCCAAATCACTAACATGGGAGCCATTTCCAATTCTTCTTTTACTCCATTTAACCTTTTCACTTTTCTAAGTACTTTCTGGTTCTACATCTCTTCTCCCTGGCCGTCACTTGGCCAAGTGTGGTCACTCATAGGTGTAACTCTTCCCTCTCGTACTCCCTTCGCACACCCCACTCCCAGCAGAGAGCAATTCCCCCTGTACTTTCACAGACTCATCGTGGAGCTCTATTTGAGGTTATCCTGTGAGGTATGATGCTCTGTCCTTTTGCCTGTTGCTTTGTACTGCTTCTCCTGCACATGGAGACTCCTAAGGACAATGACTGTCATGTTCATGTTTGCAACCTCCAGGGAATATCATAATGCCTGGTCCATGGGGGACATTGAAAGCAAGAGAGAATAGGTATTGAATTGGGTTTCACAGAAGTTTATGAAATCTATTTTTCATGCTTATATAAAGCCTTGCAAATCTTACAGTTCTGCCTGGTGGTGTCACTAATTTCCTGGGGCTTTTTCTTCTTTTTTTAGATAGGATCTTGCTATATAGCACAGGCTATATTTTTTGTAAGAAAATAATTTATTAAATTCAAATAACATGAAATGTTAAAATATTTTACATTTCTCTGTATATAGGCAAAGTAAAGAAGGAAGTATTTACTGTTGATTCATAGTAGTTACCAAATAGATCTGGTTGTCTGTCATGTTCTTAGTAGCTAGCTCTATGAGGTTGCCAAAACACAAAATTAGCAACTAGGGAAGTGGTGCTCCTAGAAGAAAGTAGGCTTCAATGCACCAGCACATTTGATACATGGTAGCTCATCTGTGCCTGAATGGAGTGTATCTGACACGCAGCAATGTTGTAAGTATCAACCTCACAGGCACCCACAAGTGGGACCCTGAATAAATCATAGAAATGACCCTTATTTATAATGTGAAAATTCAAACAAGAAACAGAGTCACCTGGTCCATCCTCTGCTGGGGATGTACACTGCGACACTTAATTCACTGTTCTGCACATGTGTGCAAACGACTGTGAAGCGCTGCAAGACCTGCACCATGTAGCACAGCGAACACTTAGCAGGTAGGAAAACTCACCAAGTACAAAACCCAAGGACAGTGAGGATTTGTTCTTCCTGCTCTAGGCCTTGGAGCTACTGAGGTGAAATGAATTAGACTTCATTAAGTTGCTTTTACTTACAAAGGCTTGATTCTTCTTACTTAAAATTTCTGGAGTCATAAAATGACTCTAAGTTAAAATAATGTGTTGTCCAATTTTATAAAATGAAATTAAGTAATATTACCATGAGATTTATCAGTATGCTTTCTCTCTTTGATTCATCTTTCTGTTGTAATGAGCTCGCAATTTTCTGATTTTACATATATATATATATATATATATATATATATATATATTTTTTTTTTTTTTTTTTTTTTTTTTTTTTTTTTTTTTTTTTTTTTGGTCTTTTTGAGACAGGGTCTTGCTATGCCCTGAACTGGGCACTTTTGTAGCCTAGGCTGGTCTCGAGCTCACACTGATCCTCCTGCCTCAGCCTCCCAAGTGCTGGGATTATAGGCATGTGCCACCATGCCCAACTGATTATATTTTTTATTTTTTTTATTTTTGTGGGGGGGGGCCGGGGTTCGAACTCACGACCTTGCACTTGCCCAGCAGGCACTTGTACCTCGGAGCTATCTCCCCAGCCCCTATATTTTTAATAAAATAAATTTTTTACATAATTATGGTAGTTCCTGAGGAGATAGCTCAGTGGCGTAAGTGCCTGCCTGGCAAGCACAACGTTCCAAGCTTAATCCCTGTTGCAAGAAAGAAAAAAAAAAAGACAGATGATCTAACATAATTATGGTGGGAACTCAGATTTGAAGTAAATAAAGCTAAAAGCAAAACTTTTGACATCATATTTTGTGTAAAGACTGCCAATACCAAAATTAGATAAAATCTGTCCCTTTTGTAATAATTGATCTTCACTTTTATACCTTTTAAAATTTCCTCTTCAAATTGCCATCCCATGGGTGCTTCTAGACCCTGGCTGCAGAATCTGGCACATCTGGCACTCGGCTGTCTATGCTCCCACTCTGCGCTGTGGCATGGGGGCAAGTTTGTTGCCTTCTCTGAGTGCTCTTACAGCAGCTGTAAAGCACAGATGAGAACTGTCCCCAACTGTAAAATGTGAGGGATAGAATTTATTCTCAGTTATGAAGCAAGGATAGTTTTATGAAAATGAAATAAAATAGTATATAAAAACTCCTTAGACTAGAGCTTGATGTATCATGACAGTGTGTTATTTGCTCATTTTAGGAGGTGTGGGGTACTCTTGGTACTTGGATACTACACAAAATGGCTCTTTTACCTTTATATGAAAATATAGCTGCCACAGATTTGCCACAGTTTTCTACCTATATGTCCCCACACTGTGTAGGAGGTAGTGCTGGAGGAGGACCAGAAGCCAGCCTGCCTCTTCTATACATGTTATCTTGCGTGGGTGCTTTAGACTTGAAATTGTCCAAAACCTCTTGCCTTGAATTTTTTTCTCTTTACAGGGGCTAGAGAGCGTTTAAAGACAGTAAGCCCTTGTGTTAATCTTGCCATAGCCCTTGAGTTCCTTCAAGTGTAATTTGTATCTGTCTTCTGTCTAGGAAACTTTCCTTCCTTCAAGAATCTGTGTCTTTGAATAGACCTTTCTTTCCTTCCTTCCTTCCTTCCTTCCTTCCTTCCTTCCTTCCTTCCTTCCTTTCTTTATTTATTTGCTGATGTTCACACTGGCTTATCATGGCTGATTTTTCGTTGTCTCTACCACATTCTTTTTTTTTAATTTTTTA
The DNA here is from genome assembly GCA_004027025.1 of Myocastor coypus. Classification (NCBI taxonomy): domain Eukaryota; kingdom Metazoa; phylum Chordata; class Mammalia; order Rodentia; family Myocastoridae; genus Myocastor; species Myocastor coypus. The sequence goes on from PVJA010001880.1 coordinate 59,422, forward strand.
TTTTATTTATTTATTTTTTTCTTGTTTCAGAACCTTTGTTTGTTTATTCACTCATTTTTATGGCCAGCTCAGCCCGCTCTGAGGGCAGGGCTGGCACAGCATGTGGTGCTGGGGATCGAACCGCGGTCCCTGAAGCGGCCCAAGCCTTTCCCAAGCAGGCGCTTTAGACCACTGAGCCATCCCACCGGGCCCCTCTACCACATTCTTTATATCTGTCTTTTCTTTTAATCATTTTTTCTTTCTCCTTTCCTTTCACATGTCCTTCTAAGGTTTTTCTGCAGTAGCTATTCTGCTTCTTCACATTTATGAGGTGCTTACTTTAACTTTTGAAACTACAACAACCTTTCACTTTATGGAAGTCATTATATGTACAGGGCTGTGTGACTGTATCTGCGAGCTGGGAGATCAGTCAGGATGTGTCTGGGCTCTTTAGGGAGTTGAACAAAGACTGCCGTCAGCCCAGGGGTGGACATGAGGCCTAAGAAACCTACATGTACGTAGATGAAAATTTGTCTGGGACTATGATATGGTACTATTTATTTCTTCCAATAGCACTATCAAATAGTATTATTATTTACAGATTAAAAATGAAAAATAGATACTCAGAAAAAAGATAATGAATGCCTAAACCACATATAAAACACCTAAGCCTTTGTTCCAACCATAGTACCATTTTATCTCAAAGAATAGCACACATTTCCCCCAAGAAAAGTTCATGTTTTATTTTTCAGTCATAATTTATTTTTTTTCTTGTTGGCATTATTCTAAAATTTCACTGGCTGGTCTCCAGGTCTACAGGGAGGAAACTGAAAATAGAGAATGTGAGAATAAACATCAAAAGCAACAAGAAGCTTCTTTCTTCTGACCCCAGAGTAAGAAGAGAAAAACTATAAACAGCAGGCTAAATTTACTACTTCTAATAACAATTAGAATATCTCTATATATCTATAGCCTCTGATGAGATTATTATATGATATGTAATTAGCATTTTAAAATATGACTTAGAATCATTCAGAAAAGATTGCATTATACTTAAATTTTTCAAAAAAATCTAAGTAATAACTGACTAAAGAAACTTAAAGATTGTAAAAAATGTTTTAGGTTAGTTATAATTGCAGGAAAAAATGGAAACATACAAAATGCCTATCAAGCAGAATGGATACATCATCATTATTAGTATCATCATCATCATCATCATCATCATCATCATCATCATCATCGTCATCTTTATCATTGTTATTATTTTGCTAGGGATTGAACTCAGGACCTTGTGCATGCCAGGCAGGAAACTTAGGCATGCTGAGCTATCTGCCAACCCTAGATGCATTATTATTTGACTCTACATTAAAATACTGTTCATGTATCAACATGGATGAAACTTACATATTATTAAGTGAAAAATACATGCAATGTATGTATAAAATTATTTTTCTAAAGTTTGGAAAAAGAACTAAATAATATTAGAGATACACATAAAAGTAGAAGTAAAGGAAAAAAACTAGAAAGAAAGCTAATGCAATGATAGTTACACAGTTCAAAATAGTGATTATCTCAAAGCAGAGAAAGGAAAGAAGGGTAACATTTATTGTATTTTGATAGACAACTCAGTGATCATTTTTATCATCCTTATGTGTAACTTATATATGTTTAAAATGTACTTCTAAGCATAAAATATTTAATGACGATGAGTTTGGCTCAGAGGGTTATACAGTGGTACCTTGGTTCATAAACTTCTCCCTGTGATTCTGGTCCCAAACCAAATTGAATATGAACTGAATCAAATTCAGTGGTTAGGTTCAGTGTTGAATTTTGGGGGAAATTCAATTCAATTCTCATCCAATTCAGTTTAGTTCTGGAATTGTAGAAAGAATTAAGTTTGTGAACCACGATACCACTGTATTTTAGATTTCTAGAAAGGTTTAGTAATAAATTCTCCAAGATATCAAGTAGGTGAATCTTTGCTGATATTACAAAGAATACGACATAAAAATAGGCTATTGTTTCATTTAAGAAACAGTGCTCACTCATCTAAAGAAACACGTTACACGTTTGAATAATAGCACACATATGTGTTCTGTGAGAGGAATATTTGAAAGAGAACTCTGACATCTTAAATTTTTTATGCTCTCTGAATCATGTGATCTAAAATTTGTAGTGCTTTAGATTGGTGAAGAAGAAAACTCCAATGACCGGATGCTGCATTAGGTTCCAGAGAGAACATCACACAATTCAGAGATCTTACAATGTCATGGCATTCAGCCGTGAGCCCTGAAGGTGTTCTAGCGATTTGTAGCAGCATTTTTGTTTGCTAGTAAACATGACTGAGCACCTACACACTGCAATATATTCTATTACAGGCTATTAATTTTGTTTCTCTTTTATATTTAGCTAATAGTTTGTCTCATTTGATTTGTTACATAGGTGACCAAGCTAAATTATTTTTGCATTTCATTTCAGTATAATTAAGAGTACATTACAAAATATTTGAGATAAAAGAGCTGTTAGAATGTGTTTCGTTGAGAACAAATCTACCAACATGCAATGATTCTGAAGTCTTCATTGAACCAGAAATTCCTAAGAAAAGCTCCATAAGGGTTTAGAAGGTGTCATGTATTTCCCTATTGTGTTTACATTTTCATTACATTATAACCCAGGCTTAACCATCCAGTGCAGATTGACATCTGTATGAATAATAAGATTCATCTTCCTTTTGGTAAAACTAAAGTGTGTCTATTTTCAAAGATTTTGCACTGAGAATTGTTTTCTACACACAATTATTAATTTCATCTATACTTTTGGGAGGATATAGAATATTAAATTCTGCCAGGTATGGTAGTACATGCCTGTAATCCCAACATGTAGAAGGCTGAGGCAGGAGGATCACTTCGAGTTTGAGAACAGCCTGGGCTACAAAATGAACTCAAGGCCAGCCTGAGCTGTGTGGTGAGACCCTGCCTCAAAAAAAAAAAAAAAAAAAAAAAAAAAAAAAAAAAAAAAAAAAAAAAAAAAAAAAAAAAAAAAAAAAAAAAAAAAATATATATATATATATATATATATATATATATATATATATATATTTTAAATGAAAGAAATTGTTTTTTTGTTTTCTTAAAAAAAAGAATATTAGATTCTGCATTTGGGGATCTTTTCTTTTTAAACAGGTGATTTGGGAACAGAGTACAATCTAATGCCTTGTATCAGGATCCTGCTTTATATGCAGAATGCTTACTTTTCCTGGAAACTAATCTCCTTAAAAGCTAATACTCCCGTCAAACAATGTACCTTTTTCAGTGCTGAATAAAACTGGGTCAGGTAGGGATTAAAAGACTGTCACTGCACAAAAGTGAAGCAAGGAAAGTTTCCGTCCTTTAAGTGCCTCCTTGTTATGTGAGAACTTGTAAGCTACTGGTTAATTGAGACCCTACACCCGCCTGCTCTTCCGTGCCCCCCAGTATGTGAGCCTGTATTGTTCCTGTCTGTGGGAAACATTTTCACAGAAATGATCCCATCTCCTCTGTTAGAAATGTTGGAGTGTCAGTGAGCATAGCATCTGTTTTGCTTCATCTATATAATCGATAAAGAAACAAGCTGATCTGTGTCACCTTTAGAACCCCAGGTTCTGCATGTGTTCTTCCGTTTACTTCTTTGTTTCAATGTGCTGATAGTCACTATGATGCATTTAGTAGCTTTAAGTATAAAGTCTATTGCATACTAGGACATATAGAATTGGATAAGTGTAGGGAATTTATAGCTTCACTGAGAATCCTTTAAAATAAACCAACTTGGATAACTTCCAAACAGATGTAACATCCACCCATTCATGGAAATAACTATGCAACTATAGAAAAGTATCTGAATTTTTGAGCCTCTTCTATTTATACAGAGAGTGGAGATGAGATGCATACATTTTACATAATTTTATCTAGGTAGTTTTCAGTATAAAATACAAGGTATGTAGAGTACATAGTATAGTTTTGCCGTGTAGGAAGATTCAACTACATGGTTTATTTATTTTGTATTTTAGGATAGGAACTACAGGTTCTATAGGGTATTACTATGTAGGTCGGACTTGTAATGATCCACCTGTATTCAGCAGTGCATGCTCTCACTCCCAGTCTCAATCGCTGTCTCAATGTGCTGTGGGGGTCCGGCTCGCGCAGCAGGCCTGGGATCGAACCTCCAGCCCCACAGTCTGCCTAAGTAGGTGCTTTAATCCTCTAAGCTATTTGGCTAGCCCTCAACTAAATGACTTATGTTCTTAGTACTATTTTTATATTTGGCCAATTAAACATGTTTATTTACTGCACAGTATTTTTATAACTTCAAGTTATCAGTTACAAAAGAAATTCAAGTCTCTCTTTTTTTTTTTTTTTTTTTTTTGGTAAAAATCACAGGAATTGAGTAGATGTGTTCTAGGAATTCTTCATCTATCTGGTTAAGTAGATGTTCGTGTAAAGAAGTGATCCCTTGATACCATCAACCTTACTCAGGATTTTCTGTATCAGTTTGGTACACACAACTATTTCAGTGTCTTTCCCTTATTTCCAATCTTAGTTCAGACCGAGAAAACAGGAACGCTTGGGAAGCCTCTCCGCATACTGCTACCAGTGGCCACACCAGGGCTGTCACTGTGCACTGGCTCCCTTCCTTCCTGACATCATTAGCTTTTCTTTTTCTTCCCATTCATGCCTAGTGAATTATAAAAATGCTGAGTACCTTCCACTCTTAAAATCTTTCTAAGCCTCTTATCGACACACCAGGCACACCATTTACTAAGTTCCCATTAATACAAAACTCTTTGAAGTCTGTACTTTATTCCTTCTCTCCCAATCCTTTTTTAGAAAAATTCCAGATTCCTTTTTAAAAAGTTATGAAGTTAGTACAGCAAATATTCATGTAGCTTTCACAGGGATGTGTCAGCTCCTAATCTTCCATCTTAGCTTCTCTCTTTGTCCAGTACACATTCTCCTGGACCATTTGAGAATTCTTTTGCAGACATAGCAACGCTTCACCCCAAAATACTTAGCGTGTGTCTCCTGCAAGCAAGAGCATCTTCCAGTATAATTGCAACCCAGTTTCTTTCTTACAGCAAATTTGATTACTGCAGGACTGATGTTGGGTGCGCTGGCCTCTCTCAAGTTCTGCCAGATGTCAGCACCCTCACTCTTTCAACAGCTGGTAGCCAAACATGTTCCTTTTAGTTGTTATGTTGTATATTGTAAGTCTCCTTTAATTTGTACCTTGGCCTTTAAATTTTTCTAACATTGACATTTTGAAAAAAATGTATGTGAGTTACTTTATAAAATGTTCTCAATTTGGATTTCTGTATTTTCTTTATGAAATGAACAGCAGAATATTGACAGGTCAACAGTAGAATACCTTAAAAGTTTTGGCCCACACATTATGCACCTGATGCTGTATCCTGAAGAACACCAGGAAGGGAACCCATAGTACATACCAGTATGAGGAATGATTTGTGAAGTTAGTTTGATCACTTGCTTAGGACTGCATCCATTAGATTTCCTTACTGAGAAAATAGTATCCTTTTACAGTAAGCTGTGGAAGCTACTTTGAAACTGCCATGTTTCCCAGTAGTTTTTCAACAGTGGTTAGTCATCCTGTTGAATATTACAGTGGTCTTTGTAAAATGGTGACTTTTCTGTTGGTCCTGTGCCTTGTGCATTTATTACCTTTCCTTCTCGACCCACTTGTAGTAAGGCTTATGTACTATCACTCCAAGAACTGCTGTTGCCAAGGCCACCAGTGATTTCCAGTTACTGATAACAAATTCCATTCCCTGGTGTACCAACTGCACTGCACAACATCAATAGTTCTCTTCTTTAATTACTGCCTTGGGATTGCCTCTGTAGAACCAATAGACTGACTCTTCCAGTTTCTTCAGCTTCTAAACCTCTTAAAGTTGAAAATCCTTGGTATATAATCTTCTTACCCCTATTATAATTTAGTACAATTGTTTGTTTCTGTTAATGGCAAGCATCCATGAATTTTCTCTTACTTTTACCCTCTATGTCTAAACAATCAGCAATGTTTTTATATAAATTTGAAAATATTTTTTATTTTTTGTTTATTTATTTATTTAATTTATTTATTTATTTATTTTTTTTGTCTTTTTGAGACAGGGTCTCGCTATGCAGTTGAGGCTGGCCTTGAGCTCACTTTTGTAGCCCAGGCTGGTCTTGAACTTGTACCAATCCTCCTGCCTCTGCCTCCCGAGTGCTGGGTGTTTATTTATTTTTGCAGAACCAGGGATTGAACTCAGGCCCTTGTGCTTGCCAGGCAAGCACTTATTCTACTGAGCTGTCTCACCAGCCCCTACCATCAGCACATTGTATCAATTTTATTTTTGAAATATCACAAGCCAAATCACTTCTCACTTTCTCCATTGCTTTAGCCTTGTACTCATGAACTGTTATGTCTGGCCTTGACTATTGAGCTAGTATCCTGCATCTACTCTTGCTTGCCCATAGAAATCATTTTTTAAATGTTCATCGAATGATGTCTTAAAAAGCATTAATTCAAAGTGCAATTCAAAGTTTCTCCATGGGTGATAACCCCCTGTATCCTTGGGCTCTCAGTTCTTTGTTTTCTTTCCTGCCAGTTTCCTAGTTGCTCAGTGTGCAGTACTTATTCCTCCTGCCTAGAAAACTCTTGGCCCAGATAGTAATCCCTTGCTGCACTCAGATCTCAGATGTCACTTCTTTAGTATAGGATCTACCAGATCTCACTACACAGATCAGACTTGTAGTGATCCTCCTGTTTCTAGCCTCCCAAGCCCTGGAATTACAGGCGTAGTCACCATGCCTAATCTCAGTACATCCTGGGGGCGGGGCCAGCATGGCAAACTGGAGATCGAACCCTGGTCCTGCATCTGCCTAAGCAGGCACTTTAGTCGCCTAAGCTATCTGGCCAGCCCCCAAATCTTTTTTTTAAACTGCTTTCTCCTCAAAACATTGCTTATAATTTTTAATAGTATAGTTTAGCAGAGAAATTATGCTTTTGTGGTTTATATAAATTAATAGACTATTTAGAGTTTCCTGTCTTCTTACTACTAATCCAATATGTTGTTCTACATTTGAATGTGATTCCTTAAAAGGCAACCAAAATTCAAACATATTAATATAGTATTATTTATTTTATTACAAATTAAAGCACAAGGTTTATTTTTTCTTTATAAATCAAAGGCCATTGGTATGATCATATTTATTTTACTGTGACATAATCTTCTAGGAAGTCTACTTGACTAATGAAGGGAGAAAGTTTTGGCTTCTTTTTATTAAGTTGAAAGTAAGAGCTACATGTTCATAATTATAGCTAGTGGAAGCTGTTAGAAGTTTTTGACTGACCACCGTCTCTCTGGTGTTCTATGTTCTGTTTATTCGGTTTCTGCATATATCATAGATGTGGGCCTTAAGTAATGGGAAGAAATATATGGTACCTCAAATACGGCTTTAACAGTTCTCAGAAGTCACCAATATGTGAAGTAACCCTACTTTTAGTAGAGGAAGTTCCTCTGCCTGTTCTCTGGGTATGTGTGGGTTACTTTTAAAAGCCTCGCGCTACCACACCCGAATCCCTAACAGCAGGTGATAGATTTTAGGGAAGATAATTTAAGTAGTTTAAGACTTTTAGGCTAGAGTTGATTGAAACTGAACCCATGGGTGAGGAGAGCCAACTCTCTCTCCATTTCTTAGTCTGCCTAACAGTGGAACTATTGGGTGCTTTTTCTCACAATAGTTAATAGTATCTTGAGAGACTAGTGGTTGTTCCATAAATGATATGGGATATCTGAAAGAGTGGTATTCCTGACAAAGTGAACAGCATGCTTAAACCTTCAGCAAGGTGGTAGGGTGTGGTGTGTTGGGAACAAGCGGTGGTTCCATCTCGTGAGAGAACAGTGAGAGCAAGGGCAGGTAGGAAGTGAGCTAGCAGTGCACTGGAACCTCAGAATCAGAAGCCTAGCCTTCAGGCACTGGTGGACATTGGTGACTTTTAAGAAAGTCAGTAGCAGCCGGGCGTGGTGGCGCATGCCTGTAATCCTAGCACTCTGGAGGCTGAGGCAGGAGGATTGATGCGAGTTTGAGACCAACCTGGGCTACAAAAGTGAGCTCAGGACCAGCCTCAACTGCACAGCGAGACCCTGTCTCAAAAAGACAAAAAAAAAAAGAAAGTCAGTAGCATACGCACAGTTTTATGATAGAAATAATGAGCATGAAAGGGTAAGAATATAAGGCAGTTTTGAGTTAGATCATTGCCATAGTATAACTAAGAAATAGTAAATGTGAACTGAGGTTGAGTCTTTGCTGGAGGAAGATGAATAGGTAAAAGATACCAGAAAAAAAACATTTCATGGTGGAAGATAAGTGCCCCAGCACCTTGGGCAGACTAGGTATGTAGTGTTTTTAAACTATTCACTAAAATAAATAAATCAAATAAAACATTCACCAAATTAATAAACTACTCTGTAGGGTTACACTGAAAGAATCAGAGAAAAATAGGAAAGACTCCCATTTTCAATTTCGAAAGCTAGCTGCTGCCTTCCACAGGCCATGGACTAATATCACCTGCAGGCTCAGACCGCCCCTCTGCTACAGTTTCACTGTAGCCTCCCCGTTTGTGATCTGGCATCTGCTGTTACTGTGAGTAAGATGGGGCCACCCCCCACACACACGGGGGGCAGCCGTGCCTCACGAGTCCTTCACATTTCTTCCTTTTCCTAAACTGAGCTGTCCAGACCTCACCTACTGCTGCTGCTGCTCTGTCCTATCCATGAAATTAGACCTGCATGGATGTCAATACTTGCTCTGATTGGGTTCCTCTTGAACACCAGCCGGCATCAGTTGCTATCCTATTGTTTCTTTACCAGGGTTAGTTTCCATAGTCTTTGTCTTTCTACCATCCCCTGCTCCTGGGACCAACTGTGGTCCCAGTAAAGTTTAGGACCTTACTTAGAATGAGAAAAGGTAGAGTGGGCCTAGAATTCACCATGCCTGTGGAATTCATATTAATACACTGCCAGATGTATTAGATCTCAGGCCAATAATCACTCTTTTGGTCATTGACATAGTATTCACTTCATGTATCCATGGGTACCCTGAAAAATACTATTTAATGATAATAATCCTTATAAAATGTAACAATTAATCCTGCTCTGTCAGCTTCATTGGACTAAGCAACACCTAGCAGGTTAGTAAAGTGCACTTCAGGCATGTCTGGGTGGGCCCTGGAGGACAGCCTTGGCTAATATTTGTGACCTCTTACTGTATCTCTTCAAGCTGTCCTGTTCAGCTTCCTGGCTACAGGAACTAAGCAGCTTGACTCTGCCTTGCCCTTCCACCAGGGGGCTTCTGCCTAGAGCTGTCAGCTGTGGACTGAATCTCTAAAACAGAGTGAGCTACATTAGACCTTTCCTTCTTTGGATTCCAGGTATTACGGCTCAGCAGCTGGAAAGCTGACAACACACGCAGCCAGTGTTAGAACGCTGCACAGCATGAGTCACCACTGCAGAGCTTAGTGCCTTGTGGACAGTTATGGATTTGATTCACAAACTTGGCAGTTGAGATAAAGCTTGGTGAAAAAGCTTGTCTGCTCACGCAGCATCAGTGAGGCAAGATTGACTTCTTAATGCATGGTACTGTGTCTCAGGAACAAGTATATCAAAAGATAGTCACTTCCTTCATTGCTGAGACAAAACACCCAATGCCCACAACTTGAGGAAGGAGTTCAGCTTGGCACACGTTTACAAGTTTCAGCTCTCACATAGCATGCTGACTACAGCCCAGGACAGCATGGCAGAAAGGCCCGAGTGACAAGAGCTGCTCATGGCATGGTGATGGGGAAGCAGAGGGAGGAAAGAGGGAAGTAGAGGGAGGAAAGGAAGCAGCAAGGCAAGGAGGTAGCCCTTCCAGGCCAGGACCTTCTTCCTCTGAGTAGACTGCATCACCTGAGAGCATCTGATACCTGTACATCTACTCACTTGTAAACCTTAGGCTTCGAGGGCATCTGGATATAAGCCATAACAGAAACGACATGGATGCACTAGAAATGCTAAAAAATGGCTTCTGCTACATGGCCAAGCATGCACAGAGCTCACGCTCAAGGGGACACTGTATCTCCATGGAGATACCACATAGAAACACAGTATTAATGCTATCAAAGGATTTGGAGCCATGCCACTAGACACAGAACATTTTGTTTTTTAAACAAAATGAAAGATATGAATAAAACTGAATCAAAAAACCTGTGGATATAACCTTAGTGAAAATTAGAATACAGTGTACAAAAGAGGCTCTTTCGTGGGAAAATTACCTTACCATTTGAGCTATGCGAGTATGCTTTAACTTAATTACTATGAAGCATGCCAAATGGAAACTGAGACTACTCAGTGCCCTTAGAAAGTTAATAAAACTTTTAAGAAAAAGAAACTTCTACAGTTAACTTTTTGTTCTCAAGCATTTGAGTTTTATCTTGTGGACAACTTGGAAGATACTGTGGACCTTTTTTTTTTTTTTTTTAAGAAAACCAGAATACCAGAGCAAAGCAATATTTATTTTGCATGGTATGAGTAGTATTTAAATGGAATGGAAATGTATGTGTTCGATTAACTCCAAGTTCTGGTTTTCTAAGGTCAAAATGTCCATTTTAAGAGAAATAAGGTGGTTTTAAATTTTTCATTATTCAGGGCTGGCAGGATAGCTCACTGGACTAAAAAGTACCCGCTTAGGCAAGTGCAGGGACCACAGTTCGATCCTCATCACCATGTACCAAGCCAGTGACACTGCTAGCATGGTGGGGCATGGCTACAACCCCAGCACTGGGGAGGCTGACAACAGGAGGATCACCATGAGTCCAAGCGTCATAGTGAGACCATGCAACAGCCTAATACATTTAAAAATTTCTTTTTCTTTTTTTTTTTTTTTTTTTTTTCTTTTTGAGGCAGGGTCTCGCTATGCAGCTGAGGCTGGCCTTGAGCTCACTTTTGTAGCCCAGGCTGGTCTCGAACTCACACCAATCCTCCTGCCTCAGCCTCCCGAGTGCTGGGATTACAGGCGTGAGCCACCACGCCCGGCAAAAATTTCTTTTTCATTATTCACTTTATCTGAGTCCTGTAGACAAAGCAGAATCTTTGACTTTGTAAATAAGATGATATATTTTCTATCCTTCATCAACATCTTGCTGACCTTTAGTCAGCAGCTTTTACAAAGATGGCATCCAGTTAAACACGGAAGAGTTAGTGGTACAGGCTCTTCCTCAGCATTCGCAGCACTGTAACATGAAAGTTCCTTGCAACCTATTCCCATTTCTTTCTTTTTGAGTAATCCAATTTTATAAACCAATTGTTCAACCTCCCTGGTTCAGTCTTTTATAAATGAAAAGGTTGCTATGGTTGCAAGGTAGGAAGATGGTCTCTTTCTTGAAAAGGTGACAATCAAAGTTCAATTCATTAAAAACAGTGACTTGGGGCTGGGGAGATAGCTCTGTGGCACAAGTGCCTGCCTGGCAAGTGCAAGGTTGTGAGTTTGAACCCCGGTCCCACAAAAAAAAAAAAAAAAAACAGTGACTTATGAGACCTGAAATACCATATTCCAGAACACTGACTTTCAAAACTTAGATTGATTGTTTCTAGTGGCCTTGTCTTTGAAAATTTTATTTAGAGGAAAAATTCAGCTAAAATACAATTAAGATGGATTCTGAAAAATTAATTTTCCCAGAGATATAATTATTAGAGACATCATCTGATTGCCTACTAGAAATCATCTGACTTCCTTGAACTTCTCAGACATGAAACACACCAACACAGATTCGGAAACCACAATCTAAATTATGTTTTCTTAAGAGGTAGTAGTACATATTGGAAAGAAGGCTGCACCTGGAGTTAGACACTTTTCACTAGAGCTCCAGGTTCAGTTCCTAGCAGCTGTGGGTCGTTGAGCAAATGCTAAGTTTGAACAACCTCAAATTTAGTGCACAGCATCTTCATGTGTAAAAAAAGATGTTGTTCACCCTGTAAGTCAGCCTCAGAACTCTGGACCATACATCATCTGTGTTAGCCACTTTCCCATTGCTAGGACAAAATGCTTAATACTCGCAATTTACAGAGGAGAGGTTATTTTGGGTCAGTTTTCTAGGATCCAGTCCGTGGTCAGCTGGCTCCAAGGCAGAGATAGCATGGTGGAAAGGCACAGCAGAAGAAAATTGCTCACTCCATGATGTCCAGGATGGAAAGACAGAAGGGAAGAGCCAGGGCCACAAATGCCCCTTTCTAGGTCACAGCCCCTTGACTCATCACTTTCAACCAGGCTCCTCCTAATAGTACAGCCAGCTCCAAGGTCACTAGTGACCTGATCTACTGGTGAGTCACTTCTCAGCATGTGAGACTTGGGGAATATTTTACATCTAGACCATAATATCAGCTATGCAAGTGCTTAACTACAAAGCACAATAAATAGAAAGTCTAATCAATCATTCTAAAAGATTTTAAAGGCTTTAATGAAAGATATATGGATTTTTATAATTTATGATTATTAAAATTACTTTAATATATTATTTATAGAATACATTTTAGAAGCTCCTTTATGTTTTATAATAAGCAAACAAAGTATAAATTAATTAAGGACAGTCAGCCAGATAGTTCAGTGGACTAACGCACCTGCTTGGGCAGAGCACAGCAGCCTGGATTCAATCCCCAGTGTGCCATGCTAGCTCCACCCTGGGTTGCCAAGACAGGCAATTAAGACTGGGTGTGGTGACACATGTTCGTAATCCCAGTGCTTGGGAGGCTGAAAATAGGAGAATCATTATAAGTCCAATTTATGCAGTGAGACCCTGTAGACCTGTGCTAAATACATTTTAAAAAATCATTAAGGACAGAAATAAAATGTTACACATCTCTTTGTGCCTAACAGTTTCTAAAATAGTTCTGTGCAGGCAAGTTTTTTTTTTGTTTTTTTTTTGCTTGTTTTTTTTTATGATGATGGACTGAAGACATTTATGAAGTTTTAATTTATTTTTTAGGAAATTAGCCTGTAAAATGTAGTATACTGCCTTGAAATACACCACATGTTATAATAGAAGAGAAAATTCATTTATTAAAATTAACACTGAGTACCTGTTATATGCCTACTTGTCTTTTAATATTCTTTCCACTTAATTGGAACCATTGTGGTTCTAGGAAAAATCACCTATGTCTAGTCGAGGAACATAGAGACAATCTCAGCTAATGGTTTTTTAAGGGGAGGTATTATAATAAATTTTGAGTATCACTTTGTAATGAATATTTTTTTGCTCATTGATAATAATAGGCTTGATAGTAGAAAATGTTAGTAATGTTTGAGCAATAGTTTGAAAAACTAATTATTTCCTCTTATCTTTTTAAAGACTATTATTATCATTACAAAAGCAATAGGTATTTCTAAAAGCAGCAGGACTAGAAGAGGTGAGGTTGGTTCCTCAGGTCCTAAAGCAGAGATTCAAGTAACAGGATGGAGCACACATTTGAAGGCACTGCCTTCATGTGCACTGAATGAACTGTTGCTTGTTTAGAGAGGCCATAACATCAGGGACGTACAGAGGGCAGCAAAAACAACACTGGTAGATTAGTCAGGCCTTGTTTTCTTGCCAGGAAGTCGTTTCTTTGTTTTTGTTTTATATGTTTGTTTTTTCTTAAGGTACAAGGAGGCCTCACAGCTATTTAGGCAGAGGGGCAGACTCCAAAGGGTGTTACAGTATATCAGTGAATCTGACTGCTGATCTGACTGAGATAAGAACTTCTTGGAGTCATGGTTGGGTGGAAGGTATGGCAGTGCTCAGAGGCTTCACCCTTGATGTCCATAGCTAGAGGCCATCAGCCACAGAGGTGCGTCCTGGGACCATGCCTTTGGAAGGTGCATCTCTCACTGGAACTCTCTGTCCCTGTTGTGAACTGGCCCCATGAAGTGAACAGCTTTGCTCCACGCCCCTTCCATCATGCTATTTCTGCCTTGGAGTTAAGTAGCCACATGCTGAGTCCTCTGAACTATGAACCAAATCAAACCTCTCCTCCTCTGCGTTGTAGGTATTATGGATATTTGTCCCAGTAGTTGGGAAGCCTGCTCAATTATAAGCTGCGGGGCAGAGAGAGAGGAGCCTGTGGAAAGAGAACCCGAATATTCCAACAGAAAAGGAACCTAGAAAGGAGGCCGCAGTGTGGATTCCATGAGGTGGCTTAACCTAGAACACCAGAATTCAAAATGACTCAATGAGCTTGATTCAGTTCCATTTTAATTGAATCAATTAGTGGCAGTGAGCATCAGCTGAGGTTGAATGCACCTAAAAAGTTTAGGAATAATTATCAACTATAAAGATAATATTATCCAGGATGAAAAAGGTATAAACTTGCATTTTAAGAGAATATGTGTAATATGTAATGTAAGAATGACAGTGCTCTTTATTTTCAATCATTTGTTTATTAAGTTGAGGGTCTCACTATACAACTTAGACTCATAATGACCCTCCTATCTCAGCCTCCCTAGAGCTGGGACTACAGGTGAATGTCACCAAGTCCAATTTTGGTGGTTAGCACAGTGCACCTGGGATTACAGGGCCAGCACAGCATATGGTACCAGGGATCAAACCCAGGTCCTTCCCAGGCAGACACTTAGACCTCCGAGCTATCTCCCCAGCCCCAGTGCTATTTGTTTAGATAAAATGTATCTCTAAGGGACTCACTTTATTATCAGAGGGAGGCCATGTTTTCTTTTCTTTTTTAAAAGAAGTTCGATTTTATTTAGAAAGTGCTGAGATTATAGAGCACTATTTTTATAATTTTTATACATTTTAATGAGAAAAAAAGATAAAATAGCTATGAAACACTTTTGAAACAGGTTACTAGGATGTTTACAATAATTAATACATTGCATAATTTTGTCTTCATAGTAGTTATTCTAGGGACAAGATGCAGACATAATATACCAGGACTGGAAATCCCATTCAATCCAGCTATCTCCCTTCTGGGAATTTTCCCGAAAGAACTGTAAACATCCAGTGATAATGATATTTGTGCACCCATGTTTATAGCAGCACAATTTGCAATAGCCAAATCTTGAAAATAAGCAAAATGCCCATCACCTGAAGAATGGATGAAAAAGATGTAGTATTTTTATACAATGCAGTATATTACTCAGCTATAAAGAAAAATACACTCGAAGCCTTCATATATAAGTGGATGCAACTTGAACATATACTCATAAGTGAAATAAACAAGACCTACATGTGTAAATATCATATTGTCTCCCTAGCATAAGAATTCAAAAGAAATAAAAATTGAAGGGTATAACATAGTTAAATGGAAAGTGAGAACTTAAAGTTTAAGCAATAAAGAGAAAGAAGAAAAGTTAGGAAATATGAAAGGGGCAAAACCTTACATTTATTTAAACAAGATGGTTAAGGCAGTGGCACTAAGAATCTCCATCAGGTTTTTGAAAAGTGGCAGTTAATGGGTAGAATTTTCACCCTGACTAACCCTAAAGGCCATGTTTTCTGTAGCATGTGCAGAGACAGCTACTAGACAGCAGCCTTTCCCATCTGGCCCTGTTGATACTTCCAAGTGCACCTGTGTTTTACGTCCCCACCAATCCCTCATCATTAAGCTCAATGTCGTTTCCCTTCAAGTAGCTAGATTGCTGTGGACTTGGTTTCCCAGCTGGGTCTCCTGGTAAATTTTTGTTTCTCTAGAGTAAACAGCAGTGCTCTAAGCCTCTGTGAAGTCCTCACTAAAGTCTCAACAACAGTATTGCTTCTTCAGTGTGCCCACTGCTGCAGAGCATGGATACCCCCACCCCTTCTTAGGTGCCCTGTTAGTTCCTTGGAGGCAGAGATTGCTGTTTACTTAGAGATGTATCTTTGGCATATAGACGCATGCTGGGCATGTCATAGGGGCCTGGCAGCTGCTAACACAAGAAAGTAATACCTGCATGGGGTCTGGGCTCGCCTGCCTGCTGCACGGTGAAGCATAAGAAAGGGCTGTTCACTAGCTGCCTGCCTGTCTTGTCACTGTTGAGCAGACTTTTCTACAAACATTAAAATATGTGGTTATCACCTTCCCCCTTCCCTGTCATCACATGCATTGTCACCTGGCCTGTTCTTGTCTCATGCCTCCCCCAAAAGAGTAGTGTACTACAGCAATCTCTGGAAGAAATTTGCTTTGCGCTCTTGATTTTATAGCCTTTCAAGCAAAATCTTATTTTTAAAAACTATAAGCCATTCATTTTAACAATTTCTTTATCTGCATATTTAATTGTATATGTTTCTTAAAATTTCATGGGGCATGGTTTTGCAACACCTAAAAAAAATGATTTGAATGGGCTGGAGATATAGCTCAGCGATATAGGCATCTGCCCGACAAGTGCAAGGTCCTGAGTTCCATCCCTGAAAAAAAATAAATAAATAAAAAATAAAAGATTTGAAAGCAAAATATCAAAAGAAATTCAGAAATGAATTGGCATGTGTATCCAACCCAACCATTTTCATCCTTATAACCAGTGTAATGTGCAAGGTGCTTTAGGCTAAGAAACAAAAGTTAAGAGCTGCCTGATTTTGAACATAAACCATGAGATTTAGCAGGCTGCACATTGGCACTTTTTCCACAAGTTTTTTTTTTTTTTTTCCTTCATTATTTGTTGTTCTGAACCTTATGAAAATGCTAGACCTTTGTCTTCTCCTTGACTTCCAAGGGGGCTTCTGCCTTGTACTGGCTTTGGGGGTCAACGTAAATAGCACTAAAGTTGTCTAAATAACCCAGGATTTCCAACTTGGATTAGAGAAGCCATTGTAGAAGTGCATCACAGAATAAACTCCCTCATTTGGGTTAAAACCTTTTGTTCTTGGATTTTTTTTTCCATTGCACCTAGAGAACTATCCCTTTTAGTCCAACTAAAAGTAAGTTTTAGTTGTTTGCTTCTAAATGATGGCTCAAGTACAAGGATACTGGATAAAAACAGAAAGTAAGATTTGATTTTTAAATTAATACCATATCCCAAAATACCTTTATTTTTTACCTTGTTTTAATATATTTGAAATTAGGATCATATTTTGAGAAACTTCATGTTTATAAAACCGGAATGGAAGTGGGAATTCTTTATTAGAGGTACTTTTTCCATAAAGTATTGGGACATCTGGCTGCTGTATTTTTAGCTCAGCCTTTGGAGAGTATTATAACATAGCAGTCTCTCTACTCATACAGAGCCCTGGAAATACCTCTGTGCCATACACACACACAGTCTTACAAAGAAAAAATCTTTGTCAACATCAACATTTAGAAACAACCCTGAGGATCTTAGGCAATTCTAAATTTCTAATAGAAATATAGTATAACATTTACTATTAATTACTGTATTCCATTTAATAAATGTTTCCTTTCTGACTGGTTCTTCAGAAAAAGATAATTTCTTTTGACTTTCTTCTACAAAAATCCTTCAGCTAGAAGCTACTAGGAAATCCACCCACAGGGCAAAGACAAAAACGCCTGTGCTTATGCCTTGCCTCATGGTGGCTCCTGCTAGTAGCAGAATTCACAACCCGAGCTCTCCAAAGTACCTCAGAGGACTTCTGATTTATTTTGTATTCTAGCTCCTCCTCCCTCCTCTTCACTTTACCTATTTTTCTTTCAAAATAAGTCTACATTGCCATAAAATATAAGGCACATCAGGGTGAATAAGGGATGCATGGATAGGAGTGTTACAAATACAGTGTAGTGTGTTGCTAGTGGTGCAGTCTATGTGCAGGGCCAGAGGTGTCATGATTTGGACGACGCTTGCCCGCCAGGTATGCTGTGGAAACTTGGTCCCCAGTGCACAGTGCAGAGGTCCCTCAGGCAGCACCTCAGCAAGGAGTTCTGATCTGCTGGCATGAGCCCTCAGGAGGGAAAACTGTTGAAAATAAAACCTGATGTTGATTCTCTCTCAGCTCCTCCTGCCACTTGTAGGCCCTTATAATAGCCAGCACTCTTTGTGCACTTTGAACCTCCAAAGCTAAGCTAAATAAGCTTCTTTTTCTTCTCAAATAGACTGCTGTGGGTATTTCAATATAGTGATGACAAAAATGGACTCAATACAGAGATGTGCAATGTAAGATCTTTCCATTGTGCTATGTGTTTTGAAATCTATCTTTCTTTCTTTCTTTCTTCCTTTCTTCTTTCTTTCTTTCTTTCTTTCTTTCTTTCTTTCTTTCTTTCTTTCTTTCTTTCTGGTACAGGGTCTCCCTATGCAGTTGGGATTTATAGTGATCTTCCTGTTTCAGCAGGGAGAAATTTTTCTTAATTAAATTACTTAGGAGAGGCTAGCTATAAAGGATGGGGTTAGCATGGGGCTTTCTCCTCATGTGTAAATGTTTTTACAATTATTTTATTAGAGAAAAATGTAGATAGTTCCTTTAAAAGCCACATTGAAATGCCTTCAGGAATGAAGCCACCACACTAACAGCAAAAGCACAAATTCCATGTTTGAAATTCACTGTAGACTGTGCTAAATCATTGATTGTATTTAGAGATGTTACTATGTAACAATGATGTCATTATAGTAGGGAATTGATTACATAATTAGGGTATATAGTTAATAAAATACTGTACAGTCATTGGAGTATACAGTATAGAAAGATCAGTGACAAAAGATATTTATAATGTTTTGTATGCTGACTAGAAAGTTAATACATGTGAATATATATACATTTTTATATATCATTTGTGTAAATCTTCTGAATTATGAGATTGTAATTTTCTATTTTGTTCTAAAGTAAAATTTCATGATGCTTTTTATTTAATCTAGTAATATAAAATAAGAAAAAATAATATGCTAATTTTCTGTGTGAATGTTCTGAAAAAGCCTTGGTATCTTAAAGAAAAATTTTTATCAGACCACTGTAATAAAGAATGCACTTGAAATATGTGAAAACAAATGCTGTTTTTATCCTTCTGAAGATATTTTTGTGGACTTGACTGGTGGCTTTCGAAGTGAGGTTAAGATCCTTTGTGCTGCTGGGCCCAAGGCATTTCATACTTGGAAATGCTCTATCTTTAATCTATAATTGCATTACATTTCTATGTCTGAGTTATGAGGAAAGGAAGCTTCAAAGTGAAAAAAGAAAGAAGGAAAGAAAGAGAAAATTCTGAAATGTGCCTTTTATCTAAATCTCTGCAAATATACCCAGCATCTCTACAGTCACAGTGTGGCAGCCATGGTGCGAGGCTTTCAAATGCCCTCACAGAATTCATGGTTCAAGAATGTGCCAGTTAAGTGGTAGAAATGCATTTATTTCTTTTACATTCTTTTATAAGGAGATTTAAGTAATGTATTTTAAGTACACCAACTTTGCTATATATGTCTCAGAATGATACAGGGAGATGATGATTACTGACTTTTTTCCCCATCTAGCTAAAATTTATTACACATTTTGCTTTTCATTGTGAATTAATGCTTCAGTTATTATTTCTATTCACTAAAAGACATTTTATTTCAGCAAAAGATGAATTAGATAATTAAATCAAAAGTTGACAAAGCAAACAGAATTAATCCCTGCGGTCCTCTTGCAGTCAGTTACACGAAACTTGTCCCATTGTTCTGTGTGTGCACGCATCCTTCTCCTGAGCCCGGAGTCTCTTCCAACACCTAGTCCCTCACAGCGAGTAACACTTTCCTTGTGGCTTCTCTCCCCAGGCCGGATGTCTAGTGACCGAGCTCTGAGGAAGCAGCAGCAGCTGAACAACCTCGCTTATGTGGTGATGAGTCAGGCCAAACCGGGTGACAGGATTGTGGACTTCTGCAGTGGCGGGGTATCGCATGTCTCTCTATGCTTTCCAAGACTGTGTGCCTTTTCCATGTCACATTCAAGTCATGTTGTTGTCTTAGAACGAACAAAAGCCATGAAGGCCGAAGTTAACCTCCTTCTTTTACCAACTTTTCCAGGGCCATGTTGGAATTGTTCTTGCTCACATGTTGCCATCATGCCAGGTAAATTCTAAATGGTAGATAAAGGGAAGCACTTCAGCTAAATGCAGTCAGTTAGCCATGGCAGCCTTGTCCTTGCTGTGGAATTCCTAGTCACTCACCCAAGTCAGTTATGTGGCATGGGCATTTTCTTTTACCTTTGAAGAAGATTTCTAAGATCAGAATCAAAGAGGAGGAAGAAAAGATAGAATACAACCACAAAATAGTTACCAACTTAAAGGTATATGTGTTTAAAATAAATTATTTTTTAAAATAAATGGTTTTCCCACTGTTAAATAATTATGGTTAAGCTTATTTAATTTTCAATGTAACAGTATTTACTGGCTTCTGAAAGTTACATTAGGATGTTCCTTAGTAGTCTTTTGATCTACTACATCAAAATTACAATAATAGCAAATATTTCGGGAAAAGAAAAAAAACCTTAAACTTAACTGTATTGATTGATCAGTGTGTTTCTTCTTTTGTTCTCATTAAATCATTGTTCATATAGACATTACTGTTAGAAACTATAAATGTAAATACAGTTTTGACCCTTGCTTCCACTCAGTAATGCAATTTTCTACCTGATCATATTTGAGTGACTGTGTAGTGCCTTTTTCAGTGATGTCCCATCATGTATTCAGTTGTTGTCACAATTGGCTAGAAGCTTTTATATAATCTCTCACCATGTTGGATTGATTCCCTGAAGTGGCCCTCCTTTAACTCAAAAGTCATGAGTGGAAGTTTTTTTCTTCCTCTTCTTTTGTTATTTACTTTTTGCAATAAATACAAATTTATCTGGGACTGAGTCTTTCTGAGCTCTTTGAAAGGTGTGCACTAATTACACTGAATATTTTCAGAAAAAAAAAATGTGGCAAACTAGTACAGCAGTCCAAAGGACACATTAGAGAATGATTAGGGGGCGAAGTGTTCTCTTTTCTTAGATATTAAAGACTAAATAAGCTGTAAGTTTTTTTTCTTTTTTTTTTGTCTTTTTGAGACAGGGTCTCGCTATGCAGTTCAGGCTGGCTTTGAGCTCACTTTTTGTAGCCCAGGTTGGTCTTGAACTCACACCAATCCTCCTGCCTCAGCCTCCCAAGTGCTGGGATTATAGGCGTGTGCCACCCCACCCAGCTTTAAGCTGTAAGAGTTTAGAAGGGGCAAGTATTTGCTTTCTAATGAAAGAAAATAATGATTTCTTGATAAGGAGGACGAGAGTTCATAGAGTAGAATCTTGGCAAGGCAGAGTCAGGGATGTAGTCTCCTTTTTTAATGTATTTGTTTCAGGGTCTCACTACGCAGGTTGGACTTGTAGTGATCCTCTTGCTTTCAGCCTCCCCAGCACTGGGATCACAGCTTGTGCCGCCAAGCCCAGTCTTAGTGGCTGGGTCAGCACACTGGGGGATGGGACCAGTGCAGCATGTGTCCCTATTCTTGCTTAAGCCGGTGCTTAGTCCACTGAGAGGGATATAGTCTCCTTTTTCCCTTCCTAATAACTTTCCTAGAAGCTTGGATAGATTGCTATGGAAAAGGGATTGGCTAGAATAAAGGCTGGAAAGCCTTTAATACCAAGTGTGCAGTTACAGATTTTATACAGAAGTCAGGATTTTCTGTGCAGGCATGTATAAGGACAAACTAGGAATTAGAAATGACGTGAAGAAAGTGTCTTTACTCCATGTGGTTCTTACTGGAAGCTCCAGCTTTTCCTTGCCTTCTGTCTTACCTTCCCCCACCTGTATTTCTCTGATTGTAGCCGGCAGCATCTTCTTTTATCATAATGTGCTATCCAGCTCCCATTACCTCTCCACCCTGTCTGCCCACCCCCACTGTCACTATCACACATGAACCAGCAATGCCAGCTTTCTCGGGCCTTCACATGCACCACACTCTTTCCCATCATGGCCTCCACACTGAAGCACTTCCTTCCCGTAGCTCACTGCTGTTCACTTTGTAGGCCTCAGTCTATGTTAATTTCCCATGAAAATCTTCCTTGGCTGTCAACTGTAGGTGCTCGCATTGTACATTTTTTTGCCTCTCATTAAATATTGTCTCAAGCTTGCTGTGGAGGTACATGCTTGTCACCCCAGCTACTTAGAACGCTCAGACAGGACAATCATGGATCATGCCCACCATCCAAAAGTAAATGACCCACACAAAAGAACTCAACACACTGTATGGTTGTTGCTTGTTTTGCTGATAGCAAGTATTACACATTGACATTTCAAGGGTTCAAGGGCCTCACTGATGTGTGTGCCAGGCTTCCTAGCGGAATTCCTGGCACAGCATAGAGGATCATTGTGCATGCTGTTAAGGCTGTGAGGCAGTAATAATGCTCTGTACTGCAGTCTCAATAATGTTACTGACTACACTGTTCTTTTTCTGGGTAAAATATAGGTTATATTAATAGAAAACAAAGAATTATCATTAATCCGTGCTAAGAAAAGAAGTGATGAACTAGGTTTAAGCAACATTTGGTTTATTCAAGCAAATATGGAGTATTTCACAGGAATGTTTAATATTGGGGTAAGTAATCAAGCAATTTCCATTTCTTTATGTTAGTAAAAAAATTTATATGACCTGAAGTAAATATGGGAGATAATTTTATATTTTCCTGGGCAAATAACCTATAACTTTCTACACTTTACCTGTAAAGGAAACCTATGATTATTTACTCTTAGCCTTGCAGAGATAACATTTGATTTGCCACTGAAGATGAATGCTCTTTCCTTCACTAGAGAATCTCTACCTACATAGAGCATAAATGTTGTGGTATTAGTTAGAGCTTGGGTTCAATCCCAGGAAAGGGAAAGAAAAAGAAAAGACAGAAAAATAAAGAGGGAGAAGAAAAGGTATGTTTTAACATCGGGCAGCTCTATACCAGAGTCCCAGCTGCACACTTTGTAACGGTCTGCCCTTGAACAATGTGTTTAGACTGTTGTTCTTCTATTTTCCAAACTGTAAAATGGGAAGCACCTCCAAAAGTTTATAGATACCTTGTGGGTGAAGGGGGGCAGGCCTCTGGCCCTTACAAAGTGTTCCGTAGGTGGAGTCTCTTCCTTCACGCAGGATGATCTGAGCTGTGAGAAAACTGCATTAGAAAGCAATGAGGAAGGCCAGCCAAATAATTCAGTGGATTAAAACACCTGCAAGCAGGCTCAGGGGCTGGGGTCTGAATCTGAGGCTTTCTGAGACAGCAATTGACACTGGTTGTGGTGGCATGTGCCTGTAATCCTAGCTCTTGGGAGGCTGTAAACAGGTGAATCACTATGAGTCTGATCTAGTAGTGAGACCCTGAGCAACCTGTAGGCTCTTCCCTAAAAATACAACAAGAGAGAGAGAGAGAGAAAGAGAGAGAGAGAGAGAGAGAGAGAGAGAGAGAGAGAAGAAAGCAATGGGAGTAACCTGTGCTAATTATAATGTTTTGAAAGAGTTGGCTGTGTTTTTAAAACAGATTTTCAAAACTTCCCACATGTGATACATTTTAGGTATATAAACATGTCAGCAATGAAGACTTGAAGAGATAAATATATAATAGATATTCCTTGGCCTCTTAGGTCCTGATAAGCCTGTAATAAGTGGAATAGTGTACTAGGCTGTGCAGTCAGTGTGCTGACCTGCAGAACACTGTGGCTTAACAACCCTGTGCTGCTGGTTGGCTGCTCTTGCACAGCAGGCTGGGCGCGGAGGCTTCTGCAGCCCCCAGCACACATCACCAGGGCACCTCCCTGGACGTGTGACTAGCACAGGAAAGTCCAAGCTGTGAAGTGCAGTGAGTACTGAAATGGACGTCTCGGTACCCTATCACAGAGTCAGAGATCGTGAGCAGAGCCAATGGTAGGGGTTGTATTTGTTATTTCCTGCAAAACAAGAATTTGATCATTGTAGTAACAGCCTTGCATGGGCTCACTCTGACTTTCATTAGAATGATTAGTAGCATCCTGAGGAAAATATAAAAATCTTTTCAAATGTAAGATGCCCCAGAAAGCTTTTAGTTTCTTCCCATTTTCAGGTATGTAGCTACATGACCCAGATGTGAGTATTACATGTTTAAATGATGAGTTCTCAGAACAGTGATTTTTAAGGCTATTTTTAGAAATCAGTTCTCATTTTTTCCTATGATAAATGAGTCTCATTATTTTTAGATGTCATTTAAAAAAGAATAAATACCTTACCACTTAATTTATAAAATAAATCTTCGTATTCATTCTCTCAAACAATGAGTCAAGTATCTCATTGTCAAATGATGGGAAAGGTCATGACTGTAGGAAAGAAGACACTGTGCCTTAAAAACAAGAATTCACTCATGCCTTATCAACAAGCAAAATGTTTACATTGGGTGATTCCAATCCAGATAAGCATTGATGCACTGATGATTTTTTTATACATTGTGTGTGTGTGTGTGTGTGTGTGTGTGTGACTGGGGTTCAAACTCATGCCCTTGCACTTGCCAGGCAGGCACTTGTGTCATGGAGCTATCTCCCCAGCCCCTTGTAGTTTTTTTTTATATATCAAAAATTTTGCCAAGTTATTTTTATTTGCTTGGTTATATTTAACCCTTAACAATTTGAATTTTTATTTATTGCTTGGCAGTGTGTGGAGTACTTAATTATATGCTCCTTTCTAGATGTGTCTGTTAGTATGCAATTAAAAGAAATATGTGCAATTATAGTATAATTTACTTTTGATGAGTAATTACATATGCTGTTTTAAAGGGTAAGGACCTGGAGAAATTATGTTTTGTAAACAATTTTTAAAATACATTAAGGCAAAAGAGATTTCCAAGATGAAAATGACAGACATTATTTCCAACCCCTCATGTCCCATCCCCCCAGAAACAAAAATTACAAAAATAAGATCCAGAAAAATTTTTGATGAAACTTCCAAGAAGAGCAACAGAGATAGCTCAGTAGAATAAGCAATTGCCTGACAAGCTCCAAGTCCTGAGTTCAATCCCCAGTACCACAAAAAACAAAAAAAAGAAAGAAAGAAAGAAAGAAAGAAACTTCAAAGAAGATTCTTCTTTTTAAATTTTTAATTTTATTGATGCAACTCAGACTCACAGTGACCCTCCTGTCTTAACCTCTATAGCGCTGAATTACAGACATGCGCCAACACACCCAGTTCCAGGGCCAGCACAGTGGGCTTGCCAGACAAGTGCTTATGCTGCCGAGTTATTTCCCCAGTCCTACAAAGAAGATTCTATGCCTTAAATCACAGTCTAAAGTATGAAAGTGGAAAGAGGGTTGAAGAAAACAGTGCTGAATAGTTGCAGAGGCAGGAAGCAGATCAATCTGAAATCAAGCAAGGTTACTGGGAAGAAGTAGTCACTTTAAGATGCCTGAAACCTTGGAGGAAGAGAACAAAGAAGAGCTAAAATTATCATTGTGATACTATTTAGGATTCCTGCCCACATCCCATACAGAAAAGTACCTCTTCCCTATAAGAAGCAGGAAGTTTCTTCCATGAAGCAAACTCCATACATCAAGCTAGCAGGCACTTTGAGGCAGTGGCAGTGTGCCATGCTGAAGACAGGAGCCATGGGAACTTCTTTGCCCTGAGCCTTGAATCTCCCCTGTCCCCACTGGCCTTCCAGCGCCAGAACCTGGGAAGCAGATTCATTGGCTACATTAAGTGCACCTCTTTGGTGGAAGCAGAACTGTCCCCAGAGAGGAAAACTACAAACACTATGGGTGTAAAGTTTTCACAAAGCCACCTAGCTATCTGTCAGCCCAATCACGAGGTATCTATCCTTACACTGTCTTTCAGAACTTCCAGTCAGCCCTGGTGATTCACTGCTAAGAACCAACGAGCCAAAAATGGAAACAACTGACAGGAAAGATCGAGGCCTGTACAAGAAATGTGATGAAGGGAAAGCTCAGAAGCAATGTTAACTGTTACACTAATGAAACAAGGATAGAATGGAAAAGATTTAGTGGGTTAAAGAATAAGACAGTTGGAAGTTGAAAATTTGTTTGACAAAATAAAAATAAACAGTAAATTGTAAAGATGAAGTGTTAAGAGAATGGAAGGTGCTATTAAGACTTCTGTAACCCTGGCACTCTAGGAGGCTGACACGGGAGAATTTCAAGTTTTCAGCCTGTCTTGTGTGGCTTAGCGCAGAGTTTCTCAAAACAAAAAAAAGGATTGGGGATACAGCCCAGTAAAAGAAATAAAAGAGTTGGAGGAACATGTGGAAGGAGAAAGATCAAATTGAGATAGGGCCAGGGATAGGAAGGGAGGTGATATAAAATATAAGCTATCACCTGAAAAAAATAAATAAATAAAAGAAACACCTGGAATGATTTCTTACTAATTTCAGACCAGAAAGAGAGGATAGAGGGATAGAAAGGAAAATATCAAAGAGCTAATTTAAGAAAAAATATGCAGTGATCAAATCAGAGAAATTGGCATTTTCTTCTCTTTACTTCTTTGTTTTAATTTTATGTATTTAGGTCTATAGGTCTCATTACACAGATCCAACTTAGACTGATCCTGTTTTCAGCCTCCCAGACATTGGGATTACAGGCATGTGCCACCACACCCAGTTTCATTTCAGTGTGCCATGGGGACAGGGCTGGCATAGCAACCTGCAGATTGGACCCTGGTCCCTGTGTCTGCTGAGCTATCTGGCCAGCCCTTCTTCTTATTTCTATCTGGAGGCTCCCTTCAAGATTTTCGAGTTCTTTGTGAAATCCATATGCTATTGTGACCTATAGTCAGATATATTAATGAGAAAGTAGATTTTGTTTAGATTTTAAAAATTTATTGAAAAGTTATCTAAACCAAAATACATGATGAAATTTCAGAACACCAAGGATGACAAGAATTTCTGACCAATTTCTACAGAGGAAGAAAACAGTTCATAATTTGGAATCATAGTGTCACTTAAAGGTAGTAAAGCAGTGTATATAAAATACTAAAGGCTAATTTTTCAATCTCAAGTTCTGTACCTAACCAATTCACCAATCAAATGTGACGACAAAATAAGATTGCCATGTAGTCAAGCTCTCAAAAGAATATGCGTTGCATGGAAAGCAAAGTGGTTGCTGTGCCCCAGGAAAACAAAAACAGATAAGAAGGAGCACCCAATGCAAGAGAGCATGAAGGAAGTCTTTGTCTGATGGGAAAGGAGCCTCACTTGGTAGTTGGGCTGGCCCAGGCAGCAGAGTTCATATTTTGCTGAAGGGCAAAAGACTCCGGAAAGATTTCTTCAGGAATGAAAACAGCGATTCTTAGTTTTTGCACCCTGGAAAATTGTATTGTTGAAAACAGGATGAGTCCATATAATGTGAAAGAAAACGCTCATCTTCTATAAGAGCAGTGCGATAAATAATATCAAATATTTATAAATCAAGAGATAGCAGTTCTTTAATAGCCAGATTTTCGATGAGTGAAGGAGTTGATAATAGAAAAAGGCTCTGTAACTTCATGCCTCGTACCATTACTTGAAGTTTAAAGCTGTTTGCCTATAGTATTACTCCATCAAAACTTAGAGAAGCAAGTTTAGAAATCATTCAGTTCTTACTTTACAGGAAGGGCGTTGGAGGCTCCAGAGGGAAGGAAGGAGCTCATGGGACAGCTGGAACTGGAGTTGGTGACTGTTCACTCCACGTGAACATTAGAAAAGGAACCTTATGTTTGACTCTTTATTCCCAGAAACTGGCATAATGGTAATACACAGGAATTGCTTAGTGATTGTTGAATGATTATTGAATGAATACATTGTTCAGGTTCTGAAACTGTAAGTAACAACAGTAAGCCTTAATGACCAAAAAGAAGGAAAAGTGCTTCATAAAATTGCTCACCTTCACACTGTCCAGCAGTACACTGAGAGGTGAGCATCATGCATGGCCCTGGGGAGGTTGTTAGAAACCCAGATTTACAGGCCCCTCCCTGGACCTGTGCATCCAATTTCTCTTCTTTCGGTAAGGTTAGCCTTATTTGATTGCACATCAAGTTAAGTACCACAGCTCCAAAGCAATGATCCTTAAAGTTTAGAATGCATTTGCAACAGCATCAGAAGCACCAAGACAACAGCCAGGATTTGAAGGCAGATTTATTTACCTCAACAGGAAGTAGCCAGGATCATTCCTAGAATATCTGGTGGGTTCAGGCTTATATGACATAAGCAAGAAGTATAGAGGCAGAATGGCTTGTCAGTTGAAGATTGGTTTATACAGCATGCACCGCAGTGACCAGCTATGCATCACAGTCACCAGCCATTTCTAAGAGACTGGAGCAACCACAACTGGAATAGGAATTATTACTTAGGCACCAAACAAACTGAAGTACACCGGCAGAGGCAGAGGTGTAGATCTTCTGCTACATTTCTCCCTTCTTTTAGTTCCCCAGCCAGCCCCTGCTAGGCATATTACATGTGATCTTCTGAGACAGTGCCCAGCTGGAAGCAGTCAGTGATCCTGGGATGAACCCTAGCTAAACTCTCCAACATTATCTTATTAAAGAGTTTTTTGTAGGGAGAGACATGATTTAAAGCTGTCTGTTCTATAACATTACTCTGACAAGGAAGTGAGGGAATTAATCTGATCTGGGAGAGAATCTAGTGTGCCTTGGACACTCATCAAATCTCGGTCGAGTGCTTGCTTAATTGTTGTATTCTCTCGGGGCAACCATTGATTAGAGTTTAAGGCCAAAAACACAGCTAGCAGGGTGTGGGGAAGCAAAGACGCATATGTAGAATCTAGGTCAGTTAATAAAACTCACAGCTATCAGGGAACAGGGAAGTAAAGACTGCAGGAAGCAGCCTGAGAAGACACAGAAATCAAGGGGAACAGGTATGGAGCAATGCTGTGAGTGATGATGGCCTCTGGCATCATCCGTTCAGTGACTGGTCAATGTCCAGAGTGACCAGAACAGAGCTGTGGGTGCATTTTCTCTTTAAAGTGAGCCTCAGAGGAGCTGTTCAGGTAAATTTTCCAGTGAGTCTAAGGTGGATTTCTGTAACTGTACAAATAGTTAATGTGTACCTGGGTTATATGTGTGTGCAAGAGTGGCTACAGGTATAGCTTATTGTTTAGCTAAACTTTTGTAGAGCTAGTTACAAGCTGTTTCTATAGGGTGGTGTTTAATTCCTATCTATCTGTCTGCATATTTTAGTGGGGAGAGCCCACTATAATGCATGATGTCAGGATGAGTGATACAGATACTGCAGCCTGAGCTGGCTGCAAGCTTACAGGTACCAGCACTGCAGCTTGAGCTTGTAAAACGTGTGATGACAGCAAGTTTGGTGGCTGGCATTGATGTTTCAGTCAAATAGATAACCCAAAGTAGGCTTAGGCCTCTGGACTACATTAGTCATTAATGATAGGTTTCCAAATAGCAGCAGGAAACAATTTGCAAAACTCCCTGCAAGACTTTTGTCCAAAATAGTTTTGACCACAACATCTCTTGCCTGTCAAACTTCATTTCTACCAGAGCTGCTCCCATTTATAAACAGTATGTACTCAGCATATGTCAGGAGGTCAGCACAGCTCATCCTTCAGTGCCAGGCCGTCATGGTACTGCAGGAGGTCCAGCACATATATGGCACCTACACAGTTAGGCCTCAGCATAATGTGAGCTTGTCAGCTTCCTTGATCAAAAGAACAGTGACTGTTAGAATACAAAGTCAAAATGGGGAGGCAGTCCTTGGTGACTGAATCCAAGTATTTGTGCAGGTAGCCACTGGGTGCTATTCTAGGGGTGATCAGTTTGAATAAACATTATTGTTTTGTGGACGCAAAGATCCAGATTCTATAAAAGTCAGCAGCTCTAAGAAATTTTCAGACTTTTTTTTTTTCATAACCAGTTTCTGTCAGATGTTATAGTAGAACTTCATTTTATGTCTTTTCCAGCAAGTAGGCTGGGTGTCATTCAGGGAAACTAATGAGATCAGCTGTGAGGCCCTCTCCAAAGAGTTGAATGGGAGATTTAAACAAGAGGAAGTCTGGTTGGCTTGATGTGAAGGAGATGTCCTTCCAGGTGGTCAGTTTGTACCTGTAGGAGAGAGGCAAGAGTCCCAGTTGCCCCAATGATGATAACTTTTTGACAGAACTTTTGGAGGCAGACAGTTCTGTCCCATTTTCTACCAGGAAACTCACAGCTTTGACCCCCTTGACTTTTGCAGTAACTGTGGGCTCACAGGGACCCAATGCGATAAGAGCTCAGTCTGTCCTATTTATTCAGTCCTGGTAGGGTACTATTCACTTGTCCAGGCTCACAGTCCAATTTTTCCTGTCACAATGTAAAGTTCAGGTGTGGGCATTAGGTGATGCTATTTGACCAGTATGAGTGTGTTGGAGTGGGTAGGTAGGTGGCTAAATGTAGGCAGCAGCTATCTGGAACAAAGTAAATGGGCTGGAAGCAGACAAGTAGGAACGGAAGGTGTAGGTGTTAGCAGCCACAGCAGTGGGTGACGACAGTGCCAAGCTGGAACTGTCAGGAAGAATGGGCCTATTTTTGTTCTTGTTTTTGTTTTTGTTTTGAACTGCAGGGAGCAATTTGGTTTCATTTTTAAAAATGAAAGGGTTCCATAAAAGCCCTTTTTCCTGCAGGAACTGTGTGTTTTGACTAATTAATTACCATCTCTGGCTCGCTGTGTGTGTGTGCAAGAGAGAAAAGATGGGTGCTCTTCAGAGAGAAAGCATTCAGATGCCCACTGAGCCACACCCCTCACATGATATTAGGTGTAACCCAGTTAAGGAGGGTGCAAGGCCTCTATTGTGTCATATTGATTGGCACCGAATGCAGGGAAGGGCCTTTCTTAGTCACTTTTCCCTTGTTGCTGAGATGAAATTTATAATCAAAATTAAGGAAGGAAAGGCTTATTTAGTTCACAGTTGATGGAAATTTCAGTCTATAATCAGCTGGCTGGAAGGCAGGGTGGCATGGCACACGGGCAACAGTTTAAGGCCGCTGAAGACAGCAAAAAAAGAGCAACCTTATTTTTCTCCCTTATATTGGATGTAAGCTCTCCTCCATAGGATGGGTCCTTTACACTCTCCATATCTTTGCCCTCATTTTGAAGAGGACAAGGATGTTTACAAATTGAAGTCCCTGGCCCCCTTATTAAGCCTCTTAAACTCAAGTTGACCCAATGTATCAACACATTATAGGGCACAGTCAGGTACTGCCAGTCTTAGTGCACAGACAGGGCAGCCTATTGCTTACACTGTGGGTACCACTCAGCCACACAATCGTTTAGCAGCTCTCAGAGGTTAGACATTCCGACCTCTCTTCCTTTGAGGATGGCCTTAACTAGCTCAAGTTAGTTAAGCTATTCTGCAGGACTGATGGACTAATTAGGAGCCCCCCATGGAATTGGGCAGCAGAGACAGATTGCATCCTCCTGATGTGAGCAGCTTAAGCAGGAAGCCAGAAATCTTTCTTGAGGCACACAGAGGGACTCAAGAAATCTGGAGGGTATGCCTTCCCATGAGGACCTGGACAGGTTCATGCTGCGCTATGGGGCCATGACCGGTGACCAAAGAGGTCAGCATGGTTGGTCTTCCTGGATGATGTACCAGATGCAGCAACAAGCAGAAGCACTGAAACAACACCCAGGATTTAGAGCAAGATTTATTTACGTCAACAGAAATTAATCATGATCATTCTCAGAATATCAGGCCCTGATCTCTGGTGGTCTAGGGTTTATATGAGATAAGCAAGCAGAAAGTACAGAGGCAGAATGGTTTTTCACTTGGGCCTTGTTTGTACAGTATGGATCATAGTGACCAGCTATATATCACAAAGACCAGCCATTTTTATGAGACAGGAGCATCTGAACTGGAACAGGAACTATTATCTGGGTAACTAACAAACTGAAGTGTACTGGCAGGGGTAGAGGTACCTTCTGCTACAGCATAAGGGACTCTGTTGATAGCACACATATATGTTTATGTATATATTTTTAGAGATTCTTGCTTCCTCCTGTTTCCCTCTCATGGGCTATTTTGGAGCAAATCCTGAACTTCACTTCATCTTATCCATAGAAATTTGCAATTATTTCTTTAAAATAAGTAACAATCATTTTTAAAAGAAATATTTTCAGGCAAATGATGCAGAAGCAACTGGACCTGCCTCTGCACAAAGTAATCTAGACACAGAACTTGTACATTTCATACAAGTTAATTCAAAATAGATGCCAGACCTAAAGGAAACTTGGATCGAACAATAAAACTTCTAAAAAATAACAGGGAAAATTCTGACCAAACTAGATGTGGTAATGATTTGCCAAACACCAGGAGCACTATCTAAGGAAAAAAAAAAATCATTAAAGTTAAAAAACTTTCTGCAAAAGACATTCTTGAAAGTAAGAAAAGGCAAAACATCTTGTCAAGGATATATGTAAGAACTGATAAAAGATGCTCAGCCAAAATAAACAAGGTACTCTTAAAGTTTAACAATCAGAAACAACCCAACTGAAAAGTAGGCCAAACTTTATCAGACACCTAACCAAAGAAAATACAGAAATATAAGCATATGAAAAGCACCGTATCATATGTCATCAGAGAAAGGCAAATAAAAACAACCATGAGTTGTTGCTATACACGCATCAGAGGAACCAAAGTCCAGAACCTGACCACACCAAATGTTGGAAAGAATGTGCAGTAATATAATCCTTCATTCACTGGGAATGCATAGTGGTGCAGCCCACTTTGGAGGACAGCTTGGCAGCTTCATGCAAAGCTAAACATATTCTTACCATACAACTTGCTCTCATTATTTGCTTGAAGGAGTTTAAATGTTACATCTACTTAAAGCCATACACATGGATGCTCATAGCAGCTTTCTTTACATTTGCCAAGCTGTGGAATTAACCAGGAGATCTTTCAGTAGGTGAGTGGATGAACTGTAGTCAATCCATATGATAGGATATTATTCAGCACTAAAAACATGTGCCATCATGGCATAAAACGACAGGAATCTCAAACACATCCCTAAGTGAAAGAAGCCAATAGAAAAAGGCTGCATACTGTACTATTATAGCTATGTGATCTCTTGGGAAGAGCAGAACTGTAGGGACAAAAAGAGCAGTTGTTGCCAGGTGTGAGTTACTTCGGATGAGTAGGCAGAGGCACAGAGGTTTTTTTAGGACAGTGAAAAGACTGTTCATGCTGCAGGAACAGACACCTGATGTTACAGGATGTAATCACCAAGAATGAACCTAATGTAAAATAAGGACTGTGGGTGATAATGGTATCTTAGTATAGATCAAGTACTTTTAACAATGTTCCACTATGGACTAGGCTGTTAATTATGTAGAAATCTATACTCATGGGGGAACATATAAGGTGTATGAGAAATCCCTTTCTTCCTGTTTTTCTGGCAACCTAATACTATTACTAAAAAAAAAAGAAAAAAAAATTAAAGTCTTGGACTGAGGATATGCCTCTGTAGTAGAGCATTTTCCTAGCATGACTGAGGCCCTGGATTCTACCTCCCACATTACAAAAAGATTAAAAATCTTGTTTAAGGGCTGGGAGATATATCTCACTGCTACAGAGACTGCCTAGCAAGCACAAGGTCAAGGTCCTGAGTTTGACTCCCAGCACTAAAAAACAAAACAAAAAACAAATCTTTTTTAAAAGCAAAGAAATAACCACAATATCATTTTTTGTTTTAAATGTTAAAGTATCCTAGATGTTAAAATTACCCAATGTTAAAATTATCCTAGATGTCTGATAATTTTATTTCCTTTAGTCATTATTGAAAGAAAGCTTAGAAATTATAATGTCTTGATGTGCACCTTACAGCATACTGTCTACAGGCTTTCATCTGAATTTATTTTCTGTTCATGCACTGAAAAATTACCAAAAACTAGATATGTTAAAATAACAAAGTTATCTAACAGTTTTGTGGGTCAGAAGTCGAGGTCTTCTCAACTAGTTTTTCCATTTGGCTTCTCTCAAGGCCAATGTCAAAATTCCGATTGGACTTTTTCCTCAAGGTCCTGAGGAAGAAGCTATTTTGGCCACTTAGATTGTTGGTTATGGGACTAAGGTTCTTGTGTCTTGCTGGCTGTTAACCAGGGGTCCTCCTCAGCTTTTAGCAGCTACTCACATTCCTTAGCTCGCTCATGACATCCTCCACCATGAAATCCTGCATGGAGGTGCCAAATCTTTCTGGTGGCTCAAATCTCTTTGACCTTCCCGTTCTATCTTATCTCTCTAAATTCTTATGAAAATCTTCTGCTTTTAAGACTTTGTGTGATTAGATTAAATTTACCCATGTGACCCAGGATTACTTTGCTATTCTGAAGACCAAACTTTAATCACATTCGCAAAAACCTTTTTGCCCTGTTTGTAGGTTTTAGGAATTAGACACGACATCCTTAGAGGTTGATTCTGTCTAATATATAATTCCAACTTCTCATATTTTTATGCTTGTACTTGTTTGTTAACAAAATACTAATTTTTCAACAGCCATGCTTTTTAAGGCCACACCTTTGCAGGCATGGCCTTTCTGATGAAACTGGAAAGCTTTCACATCTGTTTTTGTTTCTCTAACTGAAGATCTGACTAAAAGCTAGCAGTACCCATTTCACAGCCTGGGCTGCTTCAAAATTTCTTTTACCAGATTAATCAATACACTTTTTGTAATCTCACTTTTACAGAAAGTCCCAATACATGTATAAAATGCAATTTTAAAGCAGCATCTAACATACATGGCCTCTAGTCCAACTGCCAGTAGGATCCTTTTCCCCAGCTGTAACTTCCTGAGCCTGTGTTTATTGTTTGCATTCCCACATTGTGGTTTGAGCCCTGACTGGAATCACTAATCAGTACTAGTCACAACATTCTAGAACTTCTCTAGCACACACATCCACAACCCTCTTCTGAAGGCTTCTGAAACACTTACAAGGGTACAGTCACAGCAAAAACCTCACTCCTGGTACCAAAGTCTGTCTTAGCCACTTTGCAGTTGTAGGGACACAATACTGAAACTCCCAGCTTAGCAGTAGAGAGATTCATTTTGAATCATGTTTGGATGGCTCCAAGGCAGAGAGGGGATGGCAGAAAGGCCTGGCAGAGTGAAGCTGCTCAACTCATGGTAGCCAGGAAGTGGGGGATAGGGAAGAAGCTGGGAACAAGAACCCAGGCCCTGCTTTTGGTCATACCCCAGTGACCACTTCCAACCAGGGTCACCTCCTAACAGCACATTTAGTTACTAACTCAGTGATGGATGAATCCACTTGTGAGATTAGCACCTCATTAGTTATCTTCTAAACATGAGACTTGAGAATACTTTAGATCTAGATTATAACTGACCATTTGCACAATATATTGGAAACTTTATTATTTTATTATTACATTATTGAGACTTTTATTTTTAGAAGCTTGTTATGAAGGATGTTTACCCTTTATGATTTAAATTATAAATCTTTGTGCTACTTTATCATTTGTGTTTTTTATTTATAGCTTTGTCTCTGCAATTCAAAAGTCATCTTTTAAATTTTTACTTTATCAAATTTATTAGCATTTACCCTTTATCCTCTGTGGTTCTTCAGGTTCGAGAGCTATAAAGAAATTGACCCATGTCTAAATTTTTGTATTTTATTTTATTTTTTAATCCTATTTATTTATTAGGTACAGAGTCTCTCAGTGCAGCTCAGACTTGTAGTGATCCTCTTGTCTCAGCCTCCCCGGTGCTAGGATTGCAGGGGTGTGCCACCACACCCTTTTGAGGTGGCTGGCACAATGTGCCCAGAGTTCCAGGGGCCAGCACAACATGTGGTATGAGGATCAAACCTGGGTCTTTGCGCTTGTTAGACAGGTGCTTGGACTGCCAGCCTATCTTTCCAGCCTAATTGTGTGTGTGTGTGTATGTGTGTGTGTGTGTGTGTGTGTGTGTGTGTGTGTGTGTGTGTAAGTTCCAATCTATATGAAGTATAATGCCCATGTATGGTATGAGGAAAATATTTTTTTTAACGTGGCTATCAAATTAACACAGCATCACTTATTCATCTTCCCTGGTTTGAAATACTTTCCTTGCTTGCTAAATTTTTATATTAAAATAGTTCCTTTCCATCTCTCTTTATTTCTTGTCTATTATTTTTGACCTACATTTGATGACAGTAGAAATTAGGAGGAGTATGGGATGCAGTGAAATATTTTGGACCTAATCAAATATTTTGAGTGAGTTACTTTATTTAAGTAAGGAAAAGAAACTTCTGCATGTAGCAAGTCAGTTGTCTGAGCTTTTCTTCCTTTACCGTGATGGAATTAGCCATGGGGTCATCATGCTTCAGTATCAGAGCTCTACCCCTCAGCAGGCAGAAGTAGCTGTCTGTTGTGAGCAAGTCCTCATTTTCTCTCTTGTAAATTATGAGCCATGCACTCTTTCAGAATGGTGGTGAGCACTGGTGACCTGTGTGTCATTCCCCACCCAGTTCCTGCCCAGTAGGTACACGGCCATTGTCTGTGCTGCTCTCAATCCCTCAGGGGAATTGCATCAGAAACTGTGACCATAGGGCTGGCCAGATAGCTCAGTGGACTAAATTGCTTGCTTAGTGAGGCTTAGGGGATGGGGTTCAATCCCTGGCATGTCTGAGACTGGGTGTGGTGGTGCACACCTGTAATCCCAACACTTGGGAGGCTGAAAATAGGAGAATCACTATGAGTCTGAATCTGAGTCTTTCTTTTATAAGGAAGAAGGAAGGAAGGGAGGGAGGAGGGGAGGAAAAGAGGGAGGGAGAGACAGAGAGAGACAGAGAGACAGAGACAGAGAGAGAACTATGACCATGCGATTTTCTCCCCTACTTAGGAAAATGGGGACTGGCCTGATTTCTTTTTATTCTGCAATGCTAAATAAAGGTGACAAGTAGAAATAAGGCTTTTCATCCCCTACTCCCTGGCAGTCATGCTGCCTCATTGGACAGTACCTCCTGAAGTTTCCATGTGAGACAGGAAAGGCAGCTGGATCACCACTAGGGCAGCTGTCCATGGCTCGTGTGAGAACTCCCAGGGGCTGGGAGGTCTGTCTTTCCTCTTCTCAGTGTAGTATTGCTTTTAGCTTTGGAATGGTAAACCTGACTGCAATTTGGAAGCTTCCAGCAAACTTCTCCTTCACCCTGGGCACCCCTGTCTACCCTGAAGTAGTGAGAACCTGTTTTAGAAGGGGAAAGTATGTTCAGTCTAATTTGCCTCTGTCTAGAATGAAATAGAGATCTGAGCATTTTTTCTGGCAAATGTTCCCCACATCTAATTTTTCTTCACAAAGACCCTATTTGTCTTATTTAGCCTAATGATTTTCATAATTGTCCACTTTAGATTGCAGTAAGTATAAATACATTAAGGTTGTGTGCTTTGAGAACATTTTAGAATTATTTTAAAATTATTTTTCCTAAATAATTGATGCCCCATTCATTATTCTACTGGACAATTTCAGTCTTTCCTTTTAAAATAAACTCTTGATAGTAGTTGATGCAGCTAATTGTTCAGTGATCTTTATATGAAAATAATATGTAGCACCTAGAAAAATGCTACATAAAAATGATTTGATCGTTTTTCTATTAAATCATATTCATGCACGGTTATAAAAGTGCTCTTAGGCACATTTTAATTTCAGTTTTGCAAAACAATTGTGATTTATCAGTATTGTTAGTTACAGTTTACAGTGGAAAAAAACAAAGTCCTAAAGAAGTTAAACTTCACTGAGCCCCAGGGCTCCCTGCAAGCTGGAATTCTACCCTAGGAATCTTCATTTCAATTCTGTTGTTCTTCCCATGATGCTACCACTAAACTCAACTCACAATTACCCAGGGAACTAGTTCAGATATCTATGTATATTCTGTTTCTACAATTAATATTGCAGTGAGTAACTCATGGTTTATTTGCAGTATTTTTCTAATCGTTCAACCTCACTTAATTTCTTAATTATAAATAGCTAAGTAACCTTTTGGTGTGTGTCCAAATAAAGACTGTTGAAACTATTGTAGAATAGTACCCTAGTAATTTGGAATCTTGTGGGGATCAGCCACATATTTTTCTTAAAAGGCGTAAAAGTTGCACTGTTGGCTAAGAGATGTAATACAAAGGTCTGGTTTTATCTTCCAGGTGGCCTTGCATGCCTGTGGTGTGGCAACAGACATGGTGATTGAACACTGCATCAAAACACGGGCTTCCTTTGTCACCAGCCCCTGTTGTTATGGTTTCATTCAGAACACTTCGAAGTTTAATTTTCCAAAAAGGTGATTCTTAACACTCTTATCTAAGTGTGCAAAAGTGTCATGGAAAGTTACAAGGAGCCCTCATTTTGAAACACTGACTCCACAGTGCTGAGTATGAGTGCTATGGGATGGAGCATCTCCCACGCATCTCCCCCTGTACCCCCTACTGATTCTTCCCTTACTCTAGCTCCTGCTGAAGTTGGAAGCCAGTCTGTCAAGGAGTCAGGCAATTAGCAGTCCATCCACTTCAGCACCTCTGTCTTCTAAATAAAATGAAAGCCATCACTTCTCAGAAGCAGTAGAGTACAGGGGGACATGCTCAGGACCCGATGGGCACTTTACAGGTGTGAACGCTGGTTCCTTAGTCTCATACAAGTTGCTTCACCAAAGGCGAGTTACTCAGTTTTTTCTGCCTGTTTTCTCATTTTAAGTAAGGATTAGGATAGTGACAATGTACAGTAGTAGCCATTTCTGTGATGACATATATAGTATTTATAAGTAGAACAGAGAAAGCACCCAGTAAATGTGAGCTATTAGTAGTTACAGCAGTAGCAATAATACTTTTAAGTGGTATTGTGTTAGCTTTCCTTCATGAGATGGGTACCTGAGATAAACAGCTGAAAGGAGGGAAGATCTCTTTGGGCTGAGGGTTTTGAGGATTTAAGTCCATGGTCAGTTGGCTGTTGCCCTGGGCTGCAGTAGGTAGAACCTTGTGGTGGCCATGGAGTGTGGTGGGTATAGCACAAGGCCTACCTGTCCAGGTGATGCTCCCAGTGGCCTGCTTTTCTAGCGAGGTCATACTTGCCAGAAGCTGATTGTGCTGTGAGCCAGCACTGATGAATCGATGTTTTAGAAAGACTGCCCTATGGTATGTCCGAAAGCCTTCCTGGCCAGTGCCCTCGGTGCTTCTAGCATGCTTCAGAAGATTTCCATTAGAGTATATACTTAAAGGTCTGCATGTAAATAAGGTAAAATGCAAATAGTAGCCATCTTTTTATCTTTTGTTTTGTTCTTCTATAATTCATAGCTTGTTGAGAAAAAAAGAACTGTTAAAAAGCAAACAAATATAATTTAAGGCTTAGTTAACCATCAAAATCTCACTTTACCCAAATCTCTAATGATAAAATGTATTTTTTGCAACTTACTAAGAAAATTTTAAGTCTAGCACTATAAAGATTCTTAAGAATGCTAATTTCATACTTCAGCTTCTACCTGCACTGATTTAAATGCCTCAATTTAGTTTTGACTTATTCATGTCCCTGTAGATTTGCTGACATTTCCATCTCTGGAAACTAATGTCTTTAGAAAGCTGATTTCGTTGTGCATTATGACTCTCTCAATCACCAAAGATAGAGTCAGGAATTCATAAAATGTTTCAAAAATATGTGGGAATGAGTACTAATTTCCAGCAAGATAGTTGACAGTAATAAATACAGCATTATATGTACAGGTGCATGTTTTTGAATGACATAATTAAGAGTGAAGGCCAGAGCATTCCTAAGACAGTGCTTATGGGAGGCATGCTTGCATTGAATAGCTGTGATAGTGTTGGCCTCTTGATATATACTTGGGCCTTTTTGTTTTCTGATGCTTTGACATCTAGGAACATAACTTGCTGGCAAGTATGACCTTTTTGCCTGCCAGCCAACCCATCCAGAGCCATTACCCCACCATTTCCTTCATCCTGTCTCACACTTCCAGACCGTTAATACCTGCCCTAGCACTGTTGGTACAGGTGTCTAATGAGGAGGGATGCCTTTCCCCTCTAGTCATCAAACCAGTAATCCCTTATCCACCCCTTCTCTTCTCTCTTGCTGCCTGGGACCCTGTGTTCCAGGTGCCTGGCCTGAGACGAGATTCCCGCTGCCCTCACTGGTCTGCACCCTGTGTGGCATGCATGGGCCCTCTTCCTGGAGGAGTAGGGCTTCTTTGCAGGGGCCACTGCCTGCTCACGTCAACCTTGCTACCCCTCAGTAATTATCAGGCTTCCGCAGAGCTGGGTGGTGTCCCTTCCTCCTGTGAGGGTAGGAGAGAAATAATGCGTGAGCTTCTCTTAGCAGCAAACTGAAAGAAATGCTTTAAAATTAGTGCTGACCATATGCATTTATCTTCTTAGGCATTTCAAATTGCCATTTATTACAGGATAGCATTTTATATTCAGATATAATGTGCACATATATCACTTTATAACATGTCTCATTTTTTTCACATTTTTAAAACTTTATTTATTTATGTATTTATTTTTGTTATGGCCAGCTCAGCTTTTCCTGGGGGTGGGGCCGGCACAGCATGTGCTGCCAGGGATTGAACCTCAGTCCCT
Source organism: Myocastor coypus (assembly GCA_004027025.1). NCBI lineage: Eukaryota > Metazoa > Chordata > Mammalia > Rodentia > Myocastoridae > Myocastor > Myocastor coypus. The sequence goes on from PVJA010001880.1 coordinate 99,884, forward strand.
GCGGTTGCCTAAGCAGATGCTTTAGACCACTGAGCTATCTGTCCAGCCCTCATTTTTAGAATGATGACTAATTTTCTTTTCTTTTCTATTTCAGTAAACAATTCAAGAAAACTTTATCATACAAGGTAACCTTAAAAAGTTCTGTATGTCTTCCTAACACACTGTACCCTTTTTTCACATTTTCCCCCATGTTTATAATGGAGCACATGACCCATACATGCATTTGCATCACTGTGAGCGTCTGCCACGGCCCCTTGCTGCTCTGACTCATCCAGAGGAGCTCTTGCAGTGGTCGATGGGTTACTGAAGGACCCGCAATAGGCGCCTCCTTCAGGATAATGAGTTACTGCTCCCTGGTGGATGCTGGTAGAATGGATCAAAGTGTACCTCTGAGAGGAAAGACTTTGATCCTTGAGCAGTCAGCAACAGCTGTCCTTGTCACCCTGACTCCCTAAGGCTCAGTGCCCTCAGGGAGTCTGTATGTTTTTCTAGGCTATTTATTATAAAAATAAGGTTGAAAGATAATCTTAAATAGAGAAAAATTCTGTAAAGGGTCAGACACCAAACATTTCAGACTTTTCTGGTCACAACATATCATTTGCACATTCTTCACTTCCCCTGCCATTGTTGTCTTTGTTGTAGGCTTAGAACTCTCTTATAGTATAAAAATTCATGAAGTTGGACCTTCAACAGGTCCCAGCTCCTGCTCATAGGTCACCACTTCAAGTCTGTAGCCAAGGCCAGCTGTGTCCCTATCAGGTGGGAAAGACCCAAGATCTGTCTCCCAAAGGACTCAGAAAACGGGGCAGCTGAGTCACCAAATGTTTTCTCCACAGTTAAGCTTACCTGGAAATCTTCGCTGCTGTGAGATAAATGCCCTCTCAGAATTTAGCTTTGCAGAAAGAGAATAAATAAATAAATAAATAAATAAATAAAATTCTGCTAAAGGAATAAAAGAGATGTACTCCACCCGAGGTTGTGATTATCTTCCCTATCTATGTCGAATCTTGGTTTAGAATACTCCAGGAACAGAGGACATGCTTGTATTTGCCTTTTTTTCAAATCACATTACTGTAAATTCTTCTGTCCCCTTATTAATGCCAGTTCATTGTGGGAATTTAGTGAAGGTTATTCATTCAAACCATTTTTTTAGTTCCCTGTCCTTTGCCATTATATTTTACAGTGAGCATCACAATTTTTAAGCACATAAAAATTGAGGCAAATATATCCCAGCTTTAAAAATTACCATCCTATCTCTTTCCTTTTTTGTAAAAAAAGTGGCTTCAAACTTCTTGTCCAACATACTGAGGGTAAATGGCAAGTCTGAGTTCCACCTGTTTGCTGGGCCCACAGATGCCTTCACCTGCAGATGATCTGAATGAGTAGTGTCAGGAAGCCTTGAGGTCCTCCTCCAGATCCCGAAGAACCACAGGAACTATAGCCATTGAGGCGCACAGCTTCCTTTTCCTTTTCCTTTTCCTTTTCCTTTTCCTTTTCCTTTTCCTTGGGTGGTCCAGGGAGCCACATAGCCTGTCCTCTAGGAGCCAAGGTCAAAAGATTCAGGTAGATTTTATAAAGGAAAAGTGTATGTGAGCTACTGGTCTTTTAGCTGAAGATGTAGTAGCCATAAAATATTTTGTTCCATTTTTTTTTTGTTTCTTTCCTTTTTTGGTACTAGGGTTTGAACTCAGGACCTTGAGCTTGGCAGACAGGTGCTTATGCTGCTGAGCTGTCCCCCCAGCCCTTTTGTTCCATTTTGGTCAGAAGCAATGGGGCAATGTGACTGCAGATCCTCTGTGTGTCAGCTCTTAAGAGCTACATATGAAGAGCATTGCATGTGAAGGGAAGGAGTGATTTGGTACCATTTCCCCAAACTGCTTTCTACAGAAGAACTATTTGTGCAGTATTTTACTCAGTTAAACAATGTAGAACTTTAGGGATGACTTCAAAGACTCAGATAACCCCATATTCCACTATCTTTTTATTTTAGGAACACATGATTCTTTGCAGGTTTGCGGATCAGACAGCGGTCCAGCTCCCACCCCAGCGGAGGCTCATAGGTGGGTGTTTTCACAGGGTGCTCGCTGTGCAGCTGTGCACAAATTGCCTTGGAGTGGGTGGATGTGTCCAGCTGGGCAGAACTGACCCATGGAGCAACAAGATATAGAAGTGAAGAGGGCATTAGTTATAATAACACTTGCCACTTGCCCTATTTGGGTTAACATCTTCAAATACATTTTCAGTGTTTGTACACCAAAGAAAATAGCTGTTGAACTATCTGCAGGATCTATCAAAAGACACAAAAGAAGTTAATGAAGATGAGAAAATGTATTGTACAAGCCCCTTTTTTTTTTTTTTTTTTTTGCATTTTTAGGGAAGGGTCTACAGGATGTTCAGGGTCTCACTACTAGATCGGACTCATAGTGATCTGCCTGTTTACAGCCTCCCAAGAGTTGGGGTTACAGGCATGTGCCACCACTCCCAGTCTCAATTGCTATCTCAGCATTCCGTAAGTGCAGGGCAGGCATGGCAGACATGGGGATCGAACCCCTGGCCTCTGAGCCTGCTTACAGGTGCTTTAATCCACTGACCTATTTGGCTGGTCCTTTGTACATGCCAAAATCGATGTACTGACAAAGTCTAAAGGATGAGATGATGTTTTCTTTCGCAGGAAAAAAACCCCAAAAACATATATATATATTACTCATTAACACAAATATACTCAATATTTGCAGTATTAAGCACTGCTTAGATTAGAAGACCACAGAAGCATTTCAAATTTGTGAAGTGTTTGATATAAGACTTTAGAGAAAAAGAGATCATATTTAGAAAAATAGTCCAAACTGCTGCTGTACATTTAGACACTGAGTCACATGCCCTCACCTAGTAGCAGTACACATGCCAAGCATGCTGATGCCACCTATACTATCGCTTATATTTTAATGATGAGAGGACCAAGGTGAAAGTCCACCTGAGGTCCTTCTCATGGGGTGGTGGAGCTGCACTGTGAGCCCAAGTGTCGTGACTAGAGGGGAAGCCCCTGCTCACCCTTGCGGTACTGCTTCTCGGCACACTGGAGTCACTCCTAGAAGCTGAGCTTCTAAAATCAGGGCTAAAGTCAGTGGGTAAAGCTAAAGGCACCTCCAGAACTACTCAGCAAAGCCCTCCACGGGCCTTGTCACTCCATCCTCCAGAGTCCCAGCTGCCCTGCTATGGCCCAGAGTGCCCAGGAGAGCGGATCACCCTGAGGGCAAGATGAGTATCCACTTGCTTTCAGAGCTGAGTCCCTTGTGAAATGGTCAGTGTTACACCCGCACGGCAAAGTTAGCATGGCAAGATGCGCTCACCCTTGGACAGGCACGTAGGTCCTGAGATGGGGAGCAGCGGTTCCCTTCTCATCTCACTCTTAGTGCCATGTACCTGTGGTAGAGCTCCACCAGACCCTTGGTTCACTTCACTTCAGCTGCTGTAGCAGAAAAGCACAGACTGGGTCATAGCAAACAGTAACTAATTTGGCTCACACTTCTGGACACCAGGGAATCTGAGGGGCCACATCTGGTGAGGGGCTTCCGACTGTCTTAACTTGGGAGAGAGAACAGAGAAGAGACAGAGGCTGGAGGAATGTTCACTTGTGAGAAGGGACAGACTTGTCCTATAAAGAACCCCCTGTCATGCTAATGAACCCACTTACTCAGTGCTCAAGGCCCAGCTATGTGTCTGTGGGCCCCACACCCCACCCCTGTTGCCTGGGGCTTTCATTTCCAACATAGGCTGTTGAAGGGACATATTCCAACATTCCAGCTCAGAGCAGTCACAGCGCAGTGGATGGGGCTGCCTGTTCTGTATCAAGCCAGAGAGTCAGGGCTGGTGGGAAAGGTGCTGCAGGAGAGGAGGAAGCAGGCAGGGCCAGGCTGCTGAAAGGGAGTGGGAGTGCTTTGCACAAAACCTGTCAGAAGTCTGCCTCTCTGCTTCTCACATGTTCTTTCCATTTTCTGTGAATATGCTTTAGAGATCTTTCCAGGTGTCCAAAGGTAGGCCACTAATGGCTGAATGTTGGTTGTAATGACACTTAAGCATGTGAGAATATGATAATGAAAAAGAAAAGGTAACCAGGCTGGGATCAAAGTCAGGAGTAAATGAGCTAAAAGCCAAGCTCAGGGTGGGTCCTGATGGAATGTCATTGAGCACCCCATTCTGACAGAGAATGTTGTGATTTAAACTAGTAGGTAGATGGGGAACACGTGCAGATATCCTGAAGGAGGACAACGTTTTGAGGGGATAAAGAATGTCAGCCATACAGCTGTTGATAAAGCAAAGGCAACTTTGCCCAAATGGAATTCTAAGCATCTTCTCTGATATCATGGGTTCTAACACAGTTTATTCTGTATGACACAGTACTTCAGAGGACGTGTGTAACAGCAACATTGTACTTCTGAGTCTGCCAGTCCCCACCTGAGTGCACCTTGCACAGTTGGTTTTTCTTTTTTTTCTGTGTAGATTCAGTCCTGCACAAAAGTTTTCTATTCCATTTGTCTGTCTTCTCTTCCAAAGGCATTTTGGTATAGCACTAAAGTAAATTACTATCACTCAAGTAAATTACTGTATGTAAAAATGTTTAGGCAGTACTACAGCTATTGAGGGAAAATCAAATGAAGGAGGTTCTGCACAGCTGGTAACCTTTTCCAAGAGGACAAAGAAACACGCATGTTGAATTTAGAGCATTGAAAATGTGGAAGTAAGCCATGCTGCTACCAGTATTAAGCCCCAAATCATTTTTTTTTCCTGAGCCACTTTTCAAATTTGATGCTTGTGTTTGCCAAGGGAGAAGAGAGCAGCTGCTTTGCTTGCTAGTAGGTTTCCTCTTTAATTTCTGAAAGACTGCAAAAGACATAGAGCATTGCTATTTTATAGGAATTGGAAAGGCCTGAAAATTAAGAGTATGTTACTCAGCATTACCTGTCTACCTGAAATAATCATCACGCAGGTGAGAATTTCCTCAAGTAGTTTCTGTTTCTTACTCATAGTCCGGACAGACTCCGAGGTGGAAAGTGTCTGTCAGACAACTCTTTGTCAGGAACTACTTTAGATACTCTCAAGAACAGATTTTTTTTTTTCACAAGTTTAAAAGTGATCACATGGGCTGACAAGAGTCCATTTGGTCTAAAGCTCCTGCTCAGGCAAGCTTAGGCAAATGGAAGGACCACAGTTCAGCACCTCATGCTGTACCAGCTGAGGTGGTACAGCTGGCCTTGAGCTCACTTTTGTAGCCCCCAGGGCAGCTGAGCGGGCCACAGGGAAAAAAAAAAAAGAAAAGAAAAAAAGATCAAATTTAATAGGAACACAGAGGAAATAATGAGCTTTTAACCAAAGTAGAAAATAGATTATATAGTTCTAATTTGAAATTTGCTTATTAATGCAGTTGAAAAGGTTAAACTGTTTATGAGCACAGATAGATCTGCAAAGTGTTATGTGTTTGTAACTGTCTTGCTTCCATATGGATCAAGTACTAAATTGAAAGCAGCCCAGAGGGACTTGGGATAAACAGCCTTTCCACAACACGTGGGGATTTGTCAGGGCAAAGACAGATGTCCTTAGGCATATTAAAATCGCCCTGGTAGCAGAAGAGCATCATCTCATGGTGCTGCCTGCCTGTGTTTCAGGAAAGCAGTGCATGTGCCTGGTGGATTTGGATCGAGCGAGAGCTGCGGAGGAGCATGGCTACTCTGTCCGAGTAATGTCTATGGAGCCGGAGAGCTGCTCTCCCAAAAATAACATGATCGTGGGAGTGCCTGTGTCGGGTGCGATGCGCGAGCCAGTGCCTTGCCCTCTGCCTCAGTGAAAGCCCAGAGGCTGCAGGACGCTCTTGACCTGACCAAGGAAGCAGCATTAGCTATCGTGAGCCTGCTGCGCTCAGGAGGGAGCCCTGGGAAATCCTGGAGGAGTGCAGCCTGCGGCACATTGTGCATGTCCTCGCGTGGTGGTCAGAGCTGCTCCTTTTCATACTAAAACACCCGAAATCCCAGCTGCCGAAAAACAGTGTGGAGGGCCCAGGACCGGAACGGCGACTTGCTTCTCAGCTCATAAGCTTTTTCTGATCTTGCCAACATGATATCCAATTTCAAATATTATACTTGCAGCCTTTATTTTATAATCATTGTGCTAGTCACATATGAAAGCTTAAACTCAGTGGAAAGTTTCTATATTTTATATTTTTAATAATTGTACTTTTTTCATTACTTTTTTGAAGTCCAGAAAAGTACAGCTTGGTTATTTTCTTGCTAGGATTACTTGACCTTTTGTATAACATTTAGTATACTCCTTTGAAGTTTTTTTTTTTTTTTTTTTTTTTTTTTTGAGACAGGGTCTCGCTATGCATTGAGGCTGGCCTTGGCCTTGAGCTCACTTTTGTAGCCCAGGCTGGTCTCGAACTCACACCGATCCTCCTGCCTCAGCCTCCCGAGTGCTGGGATTACAGGTGTGCGCCACCGCGCCCAGCTCCTTTGAAGTTTAATTACCAAATAAGATCATTCATGGTTCAAACACTATGTAAACAGATTATAATTTTAGTAATTTTCACACTATTAGAAATGTGGAATTTGGACATAAATTCTAACCAAATAGTAACTACAATGATTACATAATTTAAATTTATAAAGGATAACTTAGAATCTCAATATTTTTAAGACCCTAGCCTATATTTTTTTGAAGATACAAAACCTTATTTGAGTAATTTTATTTACATCCTCCTTTTTTACCACCAGCATTGTTAGAGGTAACATACCTCTCTTATAGGCCATTTATTTAACTTTCCATGTCCTGAATCTTTCCATTCAGGATTCTACTGGATTTAATATTTCCAATTTCTTAATGACACATCATAAGAAGACAAGTAAGAAGCTGAAAATATAGCTCAAAAGCTTAAGCATGGCAACAAGGTTCGGAGTTCAATCCCTAGTCCCGGGGGAAAAAAAAAAAAAAAAAACTTAAAGAAAGAAGACAAATGTTTGTTCATTATCAAGTTAAAATGCAAGACTGGCTTATAGGGCTGTATGGATGGGGTAAGAGGGGCTTTGTAGTCTTATCTCTTCTAACATTTAAGAAAACTATAGCCATTAGCCCTGACAATTGTAGCCATTTGTGCCATAGATACAACATGATTTTTATCCTGGACTTTTAGATTTTAAAGAATTGAGATATAATTTGTGTACAACACCTTTTTAAGCCTCTCATTTGAAAGCCTTTGGCAACTGTGTGCACCCATACAATGACCACCAAAATAAGATAGGTAGAATTTATATTATATATTGTACAATATCTGCCCCGAAACTATTTTCCCAGCCTATGACTTATACTTATTTTTACAACAAATGTTCTGAATTTGATGAAATTTATCTTTCTTCTTTTATGATACCTATTTTCTGTGTGCTTTCTAATAAATGTACCTATCCTAAGGTTAGGAAGATTTCTGTCTTTTTTTGCTGAAACTTTATGGCCCTCCCTTTTCATATGGAGGTCTATGTTTTATGTCTAGGTCTATGATCTGTCTCAAATCATTGTTCATATATAGATGTAGCCATATTTTAAGAAATATGGTTATTTCAGCACTATTGAAAAAGTTTTTCTCTACCCACTGAATTGACTCAATACCATAGGTAAAATCAGTGAATGTTGTTATGAGTCTGAATTCCTAAACTATGTAGTCTGTTCATCTCTCAGTTGTGGTTGTGAAAACTTTACAGTACATCTGAAAATCTGCTTGTTTGTCTTCCAGTTTTCACTTTCCACTCTAGATTGTTTTGGTTATAGTATAGGAATTGAACTCAGGACCTTGCACCTGCCAGGCAGGCACATATGCCACTGAGCTATCTCTCTGGCCCCAGAATTAGCTTTTAATTCTCCCTCAAGAGGAAAAAAAAAAAAAAAAGAAACAAAAAAAAACCTGCTGGGATTTTTACTTTAGATCAACTTGGAAAAACTGAGTATCTTAACATTATTTGATTTTTTAAACTTTAAATATAGTGTGCCTTTCCATATAATTAGGTCTCCTGTAAGGGACTTAAGTGGGGTCTTATAATTCTTAGTGTAAAGGGTTTGTTTCATTTATCATTTGGTGGCGTGCGTGCTGTTCACTCTGAGCCATTTCTCTTGTGGTTCTCAGTGCCCAGAGCACCTGGTATCATAGTTAAGCATGAGAGAGAAGAACCTTGTTCTCCCGTGGCATCCTCCACTCACAGACCTCACCAGGAATTAGGGGGTGTTGTGCTTGCTCTAGGGTCTTAATTTTTTGTGTGGATCTCCCAAGCCTCTCTTAGCCAGATGAAAGGGCAGGGTGCAGGCTGTAGAAGGTTATTGCATGGACAGGAATCTGAGCGAGCGACCTGGGGGCGTGCCACCCTTTCTTTGCATCATGAACAGGCTGCCCCCTTGCAAGGTCATAATCTTGTCAGAAACTAGGCTCCTCTTTCCATGTCTTGAGACTCTCTCAGAGAACCAGGGATGTGATTATCAATGGCTGATTGATAATGTTCTATTTAGAGAGACAGATTTCAGTCATACTGGAAATTGAAACATTTTCAGGGCACACACATAAATAACTTAATAATGACTCTCATGCTAAAGAAAAAAAAAAAGATTTGTGCTGCAGCCATTGCCCCCTTTCTGGTTCAGAAAATTACTTATTAGAACTACCATACTTACACAAGTTTTTCTGTTAATTTTCATAAGGAAATTCTAGATATGTACTGAAGAAGTTACCATAGTAAAGCCATAAAAAGAAAATACATTTTAAAATTATAGTCTTTCAAAAACTGGAAAAATGTTTGAGATATTGGGGGAGAATTTTTTAATTGCACAAGAAATGTTTTTTGTAGAACAGCTAGAAGATATAGCTGGGCAAAAGAAAAAATTGTAAATTTTGCCAAATGGAAAGAAGAAAATGTTTGATTCAGTGTGCTAACACATTGTTGTGCCCCTCCCTTCTTTTTTTGTGTATTTTGTGAGTAATAAACCCAGGGCACCATACATACACACACACACACAGACACACACACACACACACACACACACACACACATACATTTTTAACTAGTTCTAATAGTATCAAACTTAGTATTTGCTAGCCACTATTCTAAGCCCTTTACAAATAATTCAGTCTTTTAAGTCATTTCATCCTCACAGCAACCCAACAAACTAGATGCTGTAATTCCATTTTACAGAAACCTAGCCTAAGGTTCCAAAGTAAAAGCAGACCTGGATTTGAGCACACAGTTGACAGAACAAATACTTCAGCTCAAGCTCTGGCAATCCCATCAGGCAGGACTGCCTGGGATAAAGTATGATAGCTATATCTTGGTGCCTTTACATAAGAAAGGTGGATTTTTCATCCAAGCTACATATTGTCTACACTGCTGTGATCGTTCCACATTATCGTCACACCAACACCCAGCCTGATGAAGCATGCTCTGTAGAAGCCCAACTGTTCTCATTGCAAGGAAGAGTAGGCAGACTATCAGCAACTACTAAAGATTCAGTGCAGATGCGATACACATCCACTCCCTGTCTGTGTTGGCTAAACAAGGTGGTGCACAGCTCTGAGCTTACAGGGAGCCGGGTGGTCTCACCCAGTAACACAGTGTCCCACCAACAGTGCAGCTGAAGAAGGGAAGGGGGAAGAAACAAGCAGAAAGGAACACCGCCTTGTGCACAGCCTCATGCTGAGTTCACCCGCTAGAAGAGCGTGTGCCACAAGCATTTCCTGCTCTTGCCCTCTGGGCTTTCATAGTTAGCATTGGAAAGGAATTTTCAAAAAAGAAAGGAAGAAGAAAGAACACCCAGAGGAGTTCTTTGTTGTTACAGAAAGGTGAAGAAACATCAAATGGTGTTTCATATTTGCAAATCCTGCTTTGTGTATTAAAGTGCTTGATCCACAATGCCTAACAGTCCTCTGTGAAGGGGCAAGTTCACACTCTCACTAGGGATACATCACTATTTCTTTTTCTATACTCTTTAACGAGTATAGGAATTATCAGACCAAAAGAACTTGGCAGATTTGATCAGTAAAAACTATTTTGCTTTTCATTTTTAAATTATATGCTTCAATATTTTTTCATATATTTATTGGCCATTTATATTCTAAGTGACCTCATTTAATTTTAATCAACAAATTTATACAATTTTGTGACCATATTGTGTTTATGTTCTTTGCTTATATTTCAATTTATACACTCATCTTTTACATAAATTGGTAAATGTTTACTTAGAGCTCATGGGCTTATTGATAACATTTTATTAAAAAATTTTAAAAGAATAAAACAGTTTAAAAACATTAGAAGTGATACAGAATTTCACTAAATAAAATAAGAATTCAACAAAGGTTGTTATATTGCATATTGTCTTCAAATTAGTTGCTTAGATTTCCAGATACAAGCATGCAGAATTGGTGCGAAACAGTTAAAAAGAAAAAAGAATTAAGCACTTTTTTTCAGTTGACCAGTGCAAATCAGCAGTACAATTGTCCAGCTATCCTGTATATATACATATATATTTTTCCCCTTCTTTCTTTTCTCCTTTCTTTCATCCTAGCTGTGGAAATCAGGGTGGAGATTCCAAAACTAGGTTTAGATCTACAAATGATCTGAAGATAGCATCATATAATACAGCAACCATTGTTGAATTACTTTTTCAGTGAAATCTTGTCTTGTTTCCAACACCTTTTCTTGTCACTATTTTGTATTCTTTAAAAATAAAACGCTATTTCCTCCTGTGTATTTTTCCAGAAAAACTGAAAATATACCACAGCTGTATATATATATATATATATATATATATATATATATATATATATACACTCCATGTTTATAGTAGCACAGCTTGTCATAGCTAAATCTTGGAAAGCAAATGCTTACCAACTGAGCAATGGATGCAAAAGATGTGTTTTTGTACAATGGAGTACCAGTAAGCTACACAGGATAAACTCCAGGATTTACAGGCAAGCAGATGCAACTAGAGATCACACTCAAATGAAATAAATCAAACACACATGTACAAACATACTGTGTCCCTAGTGTAAAAACCTGAAAGAGTAAAATCCAAAAGGTACAACAGATAACTGTGGAAGAGAAAAAAGCTATTCAAAGGGACAGAACAACTGATTACATGTTTTTAAGTAGATTTTTGATTTTGTTTTGCTAGTGTAAATTTCAAAGTATACACGTGCTTATATATGTCATTCTTTTCCATGTGATTTCTACTTAGAAGTTTTTTGTTTTTTTTTTTCTACCAGAGTTTTTTTTTTTTTTTTTTTTTGTCAGAGTTTTCTTGAGATAGTCTAACTAATTCAGGCTGGCCTGGAACTCAATATGTAGCTCACACTGCCCTTATCCTCGTGGCGGTGCCCCTGTTTTGGCCTTCTGAGTGCTGGGATTACAAGTATGTATCACCACCCCTGGTTTCCACTGATTTTTAAAACTCATATTTTTGATATTATGCTTTTAAATAGTTCTTGTTTTCCCATTTAAACCTAAGTCAGCAAGCATGTTTTTGGCGAGTGGTTTCAGGTAGAAATCAAACATTACTTGTAATGTTATTATGACCTTGTGCTACACCAGCAGAAGAAGTTGGCTTCTTGCTATTGATTGAGATGCCTTCATCATAGCCTAACCATACACACAGGACTTTCTTCATTCTTGTACAGGAACTACAGATACAACTACTGCAACTTCACATTACACTACATGAAATATATTCAATATATATTAAATCATAATTTATATAAAATTTTGTTAACTACTGGGCTGCCTTCTGGTTGTAATAATATTTGTGTACTTCTTAAAAATTTTTACTGGTACTTTTTTTTTTTTTTGTGGGACCGGGGTTCAAACTCATGACCTTGCACTTGCCCAGCAGGCACTTGTGCCTTGGAGCTATCTCCCCAGCTCCCTTACTGGTACATTTTTGTTATGTGTAATAATCACATCTGTTAGAGGGAATTTGTATCTGTACATAATATATATTGTTTATTTTTTTTCTCCCCTTCCCTTCCCTTCCCTTCCCATTAACACTTCTTAGCATCTTAATTTATGAAAGGTTTGTTTCTGGGTTTCATTTTTTCTTTTGTTCATATTTTTCCTTCACCTTCCTTCTCCCCCATCTCTTCTTCCCCTTCCCATTTGAATATTTTCTTCCTTTGAGCTGTAAGAGAAACCCTCAGCTGTGAGCCCCCACAGAAATGAAAAAAATTTAAATACTACTGAATTCAAAAATTCAGTAGCACATGATATACATTTCCGTTTGGATTTACAAATGGAGATACAAAGGGGTGGGCCCAAATCAAGTGCAACAGGGAAACCACCAAGTTGTGCAGTTCCATTTGCATCATACAGGGTAACCTGGGACTTGGGTGTCTCTGCCCCTGTGGCACTCCTGATGTTTGCAGCTCTTGTAGCTCTTCTCTTGAGCCCACTCACCCTTCTGCAGTTTTCTTAGATGATCCATGCTCCTGGCTTTTCTAGACTTATAGCATCTCTGCTGCACCTTTAGATTCACAGTCACAACTTCTCACACTGCCCTCTCGGGGGCGCACTGCTTGGCTTTCCAGGCCTTCTGCAATCTGCTGGCAGCCTTGCTGACCCCAGAACTCTTCTGTTTTGCATGTACATAAAACTGGTGCTGCATGGATAATGCCAAGGCCAGCTGTCAACTGGAGAAGTAGCCAGGCTCCATTCTTGCTTGCCTGTAAGGTTTGAGAGCCTGGATTGCTGAGCACTCTGAATACAATTCTGAGGAACAAACTTTATGACACTAACATGGTGTGGCTGCTGCCATTCTGGAACATGGTGCTCTGGGTCTTTCTTTATGTTCAATGCAAAGTTTTTATGTTTGCAGTTTTGAGACAGCAATGAGTACAGGTCATCGGCTTTATATATAATATATATTATATATATATATTATATATATATATATAATATATATATATAACATATAATATATATATATTATATATAATATATATAGTACAGGATCTCACTACACAGATAGGACTCATACTGATCATCTTGTTTTTAGCCTCCCAAGCACTGGGATTACAGGTGCACCACTATACTCAGTTTCAATCACTGTCTTAGTGTACCCCAAGGGCAGGGCCAGCAGAGCATGCCAAGATTGAACCCTGGTTCCTGCTTTAATCTGCTCAGGCATCTGGCCGGCCCTGGCCTGCTGCTGCTTGTGATGTCAGGCCATCATCTTTTCTATGCTCCTGTTCTTTTTCAGCAATCAGGATCCCCTCCATTCTGTCTTTTGAGTCTACAGCTTTATTGGAGTCTCTTTCTTAGCCAAACTCACAGTGTCTTAAATCATTCTGTTTACTTCTTTGCTCTTGATTCTCGACATAAATCTGGCTAAAAGCCACCAGCTATAGCCATGTCACTACCTCTACATTCAACTGCCTTAGGTTTTCTTGTGCCAGTCCATCACCCTTAATCTCAATGTAAGGCAACATCTCTGGATATCAGCAAACTTCCTGCCAGGGCATAATGCAAATCATGTTGAGCCCAGCAGCCAGTGCAGTACTTCTTCCCTCTAGAGCCCAGTACTCACTAGATTTCTGGTCTTCTCACTTTAACCAGAATCTCCTATACAGTATAGCCTAAAGCATTCTACTTTTACTTTTTCAGTTGGCATCTCCAGACCTTGCCCTATGCATCCCACAAACCATTCCAAAAGGCTCAAGAACCATATGCACAACTATAATCACAGCAGTGAGCCACTTCCCTGCTACCAAATTTTTCCTTACTTGCTTTTCTTTCTGAGACAAAAGAGCTGACATATGAAGTTTAAGGGGTAAAAGGCTCATCAAACTCACAATTTGTAGAGGTTCCAGTCTTTAATCAGCTTGCTCCCAGACAGTGGCACACAGCACAGGAACAACAGTTCATGGCAGTGGAAGACAGCAAAAGTAAGAGAAAGACAAGCCTCTTTCTGTCCCTTAAATTTTGTGTTGTCTACCTGGATTGAAGCAGTGTCAATCTAGTGAGTGGACTGATCCATCATCAGTCACCCATGTTTAACCCAGTACACTTAATCCTAGCATTGAAGTATAAAGTAATCACACATTACTTTAGATTCAGCCAAATCCCCTATGACCACAGGCTTTGAGGGCAACATCTAGACAAACCCTGACAACAAGTATGTAGGGACCTTCTTTGACTCTTGATGAGTCTTGGTGTGAAGTTCACATTGTCTACAAATAGAATAGCTATCCCTGTTTGTTTGAGTTTTTTATCTCTCCATTTCTTCTCTCTCTCTCTCTCTCTCTCTCTCTCTCTCTCTCTCTCTCTCTCTCTCTTGCAGTACCAGGGATTGAACTCAGGTCCCTGCACTTGCCAGGCAAGCGCTTATCCTACTGAGCTATCTCCACGGCCCTTTTTTCTCCATTTCTGTGGCATGGAGTATTGTTTTCTATCCTTTGGAGTTTACTCTATGAATTTCTTTTTGAGTTAAATGAGTTTCTTGTATGAACCATATTGTTGGATCTTCTTTCTGAACCACTATGCTAGTCTGTTTCTTTTGATTGGTAGATGTAGACCATTTACACTAATGGTAATAATAGGTATTAGCTTATCTTTCTCATACTATTTTCCTGTTGTTGGTTCCCTGTTTCTCTCTTCTGTTTAATTTTTGTCCTATCTTGTGGCTTGTTTCTATTACTGCTCTTGTGCTTGTGGTCTTTATTTTCTCTCAACATATCCTTCAGAACTTTCAGAAAGCTGGTGGTCAGAAATGTCTTGACGTGTTCTTTGTCCTGGAAGTATCTTATTTCTCCACTGATTTTGAAAGATAGTTTTGCAGGGTACATCAATCCTGGGTTGCAGGTTGGTTTCTTTTAAGGTTTGAAGTGCCTCATCCCAAGATTTCCTTGATTTGAGAGTTTGTATTGGGAAGTCTTCTGTGACGGTGGTGGGCTTTATAGGTAGTTTGTCTTTTCTCTAATACTGTTTTTGGTTTTGGTTTTGTGAGATGGGGGCTAGCTATGCATTTCAAGCTAGCCTTGAACTTACTTATGTTGCTGAGTCTGGATTCCAACTCAATGCAGTTCTTCTGCCTTTCACCAGGCCCAGATTACTTTAGCTCTTTGTAATATTCAGTTTTCCTGAACATCTGGGATCTTGACTATTATATAAATTGGTGTAGATTTATTTTGTACATGGCTATTTGGAGTTCTATTTGCTTATTTGTATGTCAAATTATTTATCCATGTTTTCAAAGTTTTCTACTATTCATTGAAAAGTTTTTGTATTGTTTTGTTTTTGTTTTATTCTCTGTTTTTGTAACATTTGTCCTATCTCCAGCTTTTTCATTGACTCCAGTCACATTTATGTTGTATTCTTGTATATCATCTTGTAGCTATTAATTAATTTGTCAAGGTCTCTTGCTGTTTTTAAGTTATCTTTCTTGTCATGGTCACTAGTCACAATCCTGTATTTTATTTGTTTGTTTGTTTGTACCAGCTATCGAACTCAGGACCTTGCATTTGCTAGGCAGATATTTATGCTGCTGAGCTGTATCTCAACCCAATCCTATCTTCTAGATCGGATATTCTATTTCACTTTCATTCAATCCATTGCATATACTTTCCTTTTTTATTTTTAAAGAGAAAAACTAAAACCATTTCCAAACTATATAATAGGAAAATAATAATGATTAATATGATATGACTCAGAGTATATCAGTGTTTATTTATCCAAAAATATCCAAAGAAACACAAACCTTTTCAATGAACTAAGAAAAGTTAGTAGTATAGCTATCTTCTTGTTTTCTCCATTTCCCTATCCCACTTTTTCTTCCCTTTTGAATTTCTTCTTCCCATTTTATATCTATTGTACATTTAGGATCTCATTTACTCTGTGAGCTTCTCACACTAGGGAGACAGTATGATGTTTATACATGTGCTTCATTCAACTTATAAGGATGTTTTCAACTTGCATCATTGGCCTATAAAACTAAATTTAATTTTTATAGCTTAGCAGCACTTCATTGCATAAAAAGATCACATCTTTTTTTTATCCATTCTTCAGTTGATAAGTATTTGCATTGCTTACAAGATCTAGCTATTATAAATTTTGCTGATATATATATATATGTATGTATGTATATATATATACATACATACATATATTGCCATGGTGTAATGTTTTTAATTTTTCTGGGAAAATGCCAAGAACAAGAATAGATGGTCAAAGAGGACTCTCAATGCTAGTTTACTGATAAATCTCCATACTGACTTCCATAGCCCTTGCACCAGTCTACACCCACCCATAAGCAGAAAAGGTTCTTTTTTCTGCACAGCCCCTCCAGCATTTGTTTTTGGTTCATTTCTTGACAATAGTCATTCTTTCTGGGGCAGAGATGGAATTTCATTGTTCTTTTAAGTTGCATCTCTTGAATGACCTGTGATGTTGAACTTATTTTATTTTTCCACTTATTTATGTCTTCTTTAATTTCTTTTATTAACTTTACTGAAAATAATTATATAGCATATTAAAAATTGTAGTGAACTTGTTTTTTATGTATTTATTCGCTGTTCATATTTCTTCATCTGAGAAGAAATACTCATCTTAGATGTCAATTTTTGGTTGGGTGTTTAAATTTTAGAGGTCTAATAATTCCTTGTTTTTTTTTTTTT